>VXBI01012209.1:145833-293657 GCA_013397375.1 Toxostoma redivivum | reverse complement strand
AGAAAGAAAGAAAGAAAGAAAGAAAGAAAGAAAAAGAAAGAAAGAAAGACAAAATAACATTTTTTCATCTTTTCTGAAGATGAAAAGTTAAAATACAATCTGAATATGCTAAGGACATAGAAATTTTATTTCATCATAATCTTCTTGATACTTGCCCATTTCTAAAGCATATCCACTTCTGGATAGAAGCAAGACTTGAAAAGCAAACCAATGGTGGACATAGTATGATAGCTTATGCTACTGAGGCAGCACCAAGACAAGTAAGCTTGTCTAGAAATGAGTTAGGACTATAGATACACAGCAAAATACATGAGCACAAAAAACTATATCCCACATTCTGAACTGTTCAGTGAGTAGCTGAAATAGCCACAGAATTCTGTAATGAAAGAAGACAAATGAGCTAAATCCTATTCTTATAAAGCCTTACAGTGAATAAATTACTATTTTCAAAGAAGTCAAAAGGACTTAAATACACAACAGATGAGTCAACAACTCATCCTTCTTAATTTTGGTTTCGAGTCAATGGACTACAGAATTGGATGAACCTGCTGAGTTCCAGAGAACAGCCTTACCTTGCACTGAAAAATGTCTGCCTTTGTTAAAGTTCACAACTGTGAACTCCCATGAAGTCCCACCCTGTTGCTTCCATACAGTGAGTTTTAGTATGGAGTAAATTCCTGTTTTCTACTCAACCAAAACAGAACAAAGGCAGGCATGAACTTTTAAAAGATTTTTGATCCCATAAGTTTTCATTTTTGTATCTTCCTGCACTCTGACCAAAGGAACAAAATGGAAAAGTAATAAGAGAATGATGATTCTGACTGTTTCAGGACTTCAAATAAAGTATTTTTTTCTAGTTAGAAATTGAGACTCTACCTAAGGGAAAAAAGTTTCTAGTTATAGTTTGTGACAGGAAAATTAAAGAGATACTCAAAGCTGTAAATGGTGAGGTATCATCAGTCAATGACAACTTCCAGTGGCATAAGTGTGGAAAAGCTTCCTAGTAAGAGCTTTACATCCTATCCCCACACAGTAACCAAGGTCTGGATATTTTCATCCCAGCACTGATAATAATCCATTAAGTTAACAATCGAGTAAATAAAAAAAAAGAAAAAAAAAAGAAAAAAAAGAAGTTCAGGTGCTGAATCTTTCCTTATAGATATGTATAACCCTCAACCAGTAGAAATGGCTTACTCACTCTGATAAAAGCATTTTATCTGATTGCTATTCCATGGACAGAAGTGCTACTATGATGAATGCAGATCATATTTGCTTTGAGCAGCTGGTTTGACAATTAAAATATACAACACATAACAGAAACACTTTTACTGCAGAAGCCTCTTATGCAAGGATATGCTTTATTTTAACACAAGGAGTTTGAGTGCTCTCCTTATTTCTGCTTAAATTGAGACTGATGAAATACTTGTTAAGAAAAATTACCCTGTGCTGTTATCACCATGTATTCTGAAGATACAAACCCCAAATCATGAGACTGATCATGTCATACTGAATTTTTTTTTTTTGGGATAACTACGTGATCATTTTCTCAATATTAGGATTATAACCTGTAAAAAGACAGACTAAAATTTTTGTTTCATTTTTTTCTCTGCAAAAAACTAGAAAATTACATTCAAGAAAGAAGTGACTATCATGTAAGCAATTTAATTCCATATAAAATATTGAGAGATTTATAACAAGAGATGCTTAATTTCTTCAAACAATGACCATTTAAAGTTGCTCTGCATTTGATAAGAAATAGTATCTTCTGTGATTACGAAACAGTTTTATTGTGCTTTCCTGTGTTCACTAAAGTCCTAGCTGCAAAAGTAAGACTAATTAAATACAATATCTGGAGAAATGGGTTTGTTTCTTTCAGTACAATTAACTAAGTAAACAAAAGCCTCCAAATGCTACAGACAGGTAACTTTATTTTAAGCTCCAAACCACATATTTCAGTAATGAAACAAACAAAATCTCCACAAATTTCATTTTAAATTTGTAATTTTTTACTTGGTATACATGCTAATACTTTTGTTTGGTAAACTTCCCAAACATTAGCCTGTCAACAGAGAAGTATCATCCTCTATCCTTGCCAGAATCAACCTTGAACACACAGCAGATTAAATTCTGTATATAGCCTTGGATCAATCTCTTCCTTTGTACACTCAGCTTTGCCATTTTGACTTGGACATAGTACCAACACTTTTCATCACAAAGGCCTAAGAAAGTGCTAATGTTAGAAGTATGCACTTTAACTGAATTGGATGGATTTGTCTTTTGCAAAGTTTCATGGTTTATGCACTTTCAAATGATTTTATGGTCAGTACTAACTACTTTCCACCAGAAGATTTGATTAAAATCTATCTAATGTCTTTATACTACACTGCATCCAGCAACATATATTAAGTGTGTGGAGAGTGAGCATGGATTTTCAGGGGTAGAACAAGTCAAACAGTAGAAGTAAGATTCAAGTGTATGACATCGCCCATGAAGAGAGGCAAAATATGTGGTCCAGAGTGTGTACCTTAAATCTGTCATTGGATAGCAAGAATATTCATAATGGAAAGAAAAGATATCTCATTCTCACCAAAATCCATGAGATTACTCTGATATTTCATTTTCATCACCAGAAATAATTTAGGCGGTATATTTCTGTTCTGAATGTAAAGCTATTTCCTTATTTGCTAAATGGTTGAAAAACTGAACAAAATCTAGTGAAAAACACAACCTAGAAAACCTTTAAAAGAACCATCAGAAAAAGAAAGGTGTAAGAAAGAAAACACTTTCAAAAATTATCAGAGTAATATATGCTGTAGAATTTTATATTACAGCTCTGTCTCAAGTTATTCTGGTGCCTACTTTGCTTTAAAGAATGCACTCAATATGCAAGGCTGCAGGCTTGTGTGTTCAGTTTTAATCGAAGGAAATTTCCCTAATTACTTATTAATCCAGTGCAGTGATTTTTCATATGCTTCGTTCATACAGAATAAAATCTGTGCCTTTAAAATTTTAATAGATGGAAGCTAGAACGAGGAGATTGGTGGATATAAACAGATTCTTTCACACTCATATCAGCAGCTCAAATCCACATTATCTTTCTGGGGTCCAAAAGAAACCATCTGTTTAGAAGCCTACATGAAATGAGTTGATGATCTTAAATATAACCCCTAACAGGCACATGTTCATCACCTGCTTGATTGACATACATGCTGATAGATAGCAGAGAACAAAATTATGAACTATTTTCACATCAAGAGACGAACCTAAAGTGCAAAAATGAAGTATATCACTCAACAACTAGAAGTATTAATGCTGTTTATAATCAAATTGCTCCAGAGATAATAGATAATTTCAGTTGTCATCAGTTGTGTTATGTACTAAATTACCTAACAGAACTGGAATAAGGGACAGCCTGTTATTTTAAGTGTCTGTGTACTGTTTTTCACAAATGTTTTGTCAATCCATGTAACCAAAAATGTTTCTCTAGTTCAGAACAGTTAACATCAAAATTTCATTACAGTGGCTGAAAGCTGGTTGAATTTTGACACAAGGTTTAAGTTAAAACAGGCTGACCCAAATGCAAAGTGTTCACTTTTCACAATATCTTTCTTGTAGCCCAAGTTTTTTGTCTCCCCATTTACATATTTCCCAATTCTATTTCCCTTCTTTATATGTTAATTTAGTCTCTGAACAAACCAGATTTTACTATTACCACAAAAGTAATTTAAAGTTTGTGCTTATATTTAATTTTTATTAAACCAAGCAGAGAAAATGACATTATATTATGCAAATAATTCTGAAATTAATACAGAAGTCAAAGAAAAATGGCTAACTGGAAAAAAATTTGTAATCCATTGAAATCCACACATATTCTTCCTTTTCCACATTCTAACAGAGTAGAATGCAGTGTAGAGTTTATGCACTCAAAAATGGTTTGGTACCACCACCCCCATTTAATGAGAATTCACACTGTCGTAGAGAATAATTTATAGATTTTTCCACTTCATCTATCTTATCACCAAGGAAAGAAGCTGTCTTCAGCAGCAAAGAGGCACTGGAACAGTGACAATGCCTAAGATATTCCACCTCACCTTCGCCTTTTGGCTGCCATAATCTGCAAATACATCCATGAAGTCCCTAGGCAATTTTTTGCCTGGACAGTTCAAACAAATAATTGCTAAAGGCAATGGCAGCTTTCTTGTACTTGCTCCTTTTTTAATACAAAAGGCAGATTTCAGTAATCATATGTAACTTTCCTGCACTGCAGCAGTCCCGTAGCAAATACTGTAACTAAGCTTTGATTGCCTACCTGTGGCCCAAAGTAACAATAAAATAATGAAGACAGATTCGGAAAAAAAGCACCCAAATTCATGTTATTTATTTGTGTCTAGATCTTGACATTACAAATCCACACTAGCAGTAGATGGTGGGCTGCCAAAATTGCCAGCAAGCCAGGCTTGATCCATAATGATGTCTAATTTTTCTGCCCATGACTTTACAAAGAGTTGCAGCAACGTGGCAGAAGTGAAGTCATCCTCCCTCTCATGATGCTACCTGTGGTCTGGGAACCATCACTCAGGGGGTCACTTCACTGTCTCCCTACACATTCCTGAAAGACACAAAACAGCCTTTGTCTGGAACATGTATTTCACCACAAAATTATTTCAGATAGGGACAGTGTTTTTTGCTTCAAGTTTCTACAGCATTTAAACAAATTGACACTTGATCCTTCATGAGTGCTTTCCTTCCTATACAATAGTAATAAAATCTCATTAAGCAGTAGCAGAGCTAAAAGTCAGCCCAGCTACTGAATTTCTGATGAAAGCAGAATGCTGGCTTTATAGCAGGCTCAAAACAAAAAGAGAGCACAGCATCATCATAAGAAACCCAACTAACTTTTACTTTAAATTTCAGTAAAGAACAAAGATCACAGAAAAATACTTTTAATTCAGGAGAAAATGTACCTGTTCATAGGTTAGAAAGAAAAGAATTCTGTATTCCTGTGACCTTGGAGCAATAAATGTGAGGCCTCCAATCTGAAGGCTTGGTTAGAGCTCCAAAATGCAAATATTCTCCACTCAAAGATGACCTACCAGAGTTTTATGGAAAAAAACTTCCAGCAGTGACTTCCTTCTATTTTCGCTCTCTCTGCCCATGACCTTTTTGCTTTGCTTTAAGAATGAAGGCAAGATGTTTACTTCCTTCTTCTGATCATTCCTTAAAGTATCACCATTATCATATTGAAAGACATGATTTAAAAATGTATTTTTTACCCTGCTACAACGGAGTAAGGCAGTCCCCGAATGGTAGCTGAGTCATAGCAAAAGCACTCTCTCCATGCCTGCTAAGAAGTACAGTACCCTGCATGGAGGCTCTTTTCATCTCAGAGGGTCTTTGTGATTACTTGACCATATCTACACTAGCAATACTTTGCTGGAATAAGTGTTTTCTCTGCCAGCGACTCCAGATTGGCCTTGACAGGCAATCAAAGTCTCCCACCAGGTGATCTGTTATTTAGTTATCAACACACCAAAGTGCAAACTTCAAAAACTAGCTTGATGTGTGTGACTTCACCCTTTTAGTGGTGGGGGTTCAAAGTAAATAAAGAAGCATCATGTTTAATGAGAGGTGAGTATCACACTTACCTGTTGCTCACTTCAAAAGGAAAGCACAAGGACAAACAGAGAAAAATCTCTGTTTCAAATGGATTTTGCAATGTGAAAGACACACACAGAGCACTCTCAATATCACTTTCAATATCAACCCACAAAGCATTGTGGGTTACAGCCATTTATTTGAACACACCTTTTCCACCATATATAGTATCTTGTTCAAATCTAACAGCAGAAACTCATGACCAGTCCAACTTTAGCCCTTGAATAATGAGCAACAGAGAAGCAGCTTAATGTGGCTCTGACAAACTCAGCTCTCTTCAGAACTGTAATTTTGGTATAGCACACTTTCATCTAAACTTGCTGAAAAAACAGAGGGCAGACCAACTTTTGGGCCTAAACTAACATAATATTCTTCTAACTACCAAAAGTTGCAGCTTTAGACCTTCCCCCACCTCTTACTGTGAAACAGAATATAATTTACAAAAAATAATAAAGGTGAATGTCATCACATGCTTAAAATGGTCCCAGATTCTTTCAAGACAATTTTTTTGCTAACTTAGCATTTGCTTAATATTAGATGTTGTATTATTTTCTTCCATCAGAAATGTTTAAAACTCCTTTAGTAGCTATCTTACTGTTTAATTACAGTTTATTTTAATAAATACATGAGAAATAAGAGCATAAAAAAGATTCAACTGAACTAAAGAGCATCTCACTCTTTAATATGAATCCCCCAAATCCTTTCTTAGTGACTATCTAGTTTTTCTAGAGTAACTTTATGGACAGTTCCATTAGTATTTGGTTTTTAAGTCTGGAAAATAATTTTAAATTTGAATGGGATGCCTGAGCAACATGGCAATAAATATATCTACTGAGATATTAAATCAGTTCATCAAAACTAGGCTTAACCTAAGCAAAGTTGCTAAATTAATGATTTGGATAAGATGCTGCAATTTAGTGCTTATACATGTTTCAGGATTTAAGTATCTTTAAATGATTAATTGATAGAGGATTTTATGAGTCAACTCGCTCTTAGTCTCTTTACAAATCCACCTACTGTCCGTACAGTAAAATTTCAATATTCTGTGGGGCTATTTTCTCTTCAGGCTGTTAATTTTTTTCCACAAGAAACTTCTAAATCTAATCCTCACACAAGAAGTACAAGGTACAGTGAGAAGTATTTCCAAATTAAAAAGGTTTAGCTCTATAAAATCTGACTGCCTTTAACCCTTTCTCTTGCCATCTCTTCTTATGTTTGTTTATCCTGGCTCCCTTTTTTAGTCCGTTACTGAATGCAGCATTGATTATGAGATTGGTAACAAATGAGATTTACTTCCAAATCATAACATTCCAGATCAACTTAGTCCAAAACAACTTCCTGTTGAATACAGAGGTATTTCTTTGGTACTTGGAGACACCCAACACAATTCTAAAACCCATGAAGAGTATTAGGAACTCAAAAATATGAGTAATGGAACCATTTGTTAATCACTACAGAAGATATAAATGTTAAAGTTAATTCCTCTTTAATATGTTTCTACATTTATGGTGTATTTATTTCTGCAAGGTATTTCATAAAAGGCATTCTAGAATTATAGCAAATTTGATGAATGAAATTAAATTAGAAAAAAACTAGTCATTCCAAACTTTTTCTTCAGACACAAGAAATTACTTACTATATTAATTATAACATCTGTATTTCAAAAAAATTAAATATTGGGTGAGTGGTTATTTAAGAATTCCATGGACTTACATTGGCAAGACTACAAGTATTTTCCAGACTTGAAAAATCACACACTTAAGCTTTCTTCCTAGAGAAGGAAAAAAATCATTACCTTCATACATATTGTTAAGTCTCAAAAGAGCACATTTGCAATGATGTTAAGGGTTTTTGGCAAATTTTCAAATTTTGGTTGATACATAAGGATTTGGAGGGGAGGCAATATTTGAAAGAGGTTGTAGAAAATTTTCCATTACATGTCATTACATTAAGGTGAATTGTTTCCATGAAATTAAAGAAAAAAGGTTTATACAGTTAAAGCAAGCAATTTTCAATGCTCTGGTCATATGTGACAGCATGAAATAAATGGCTTTTGCTGAAGACTGTGCTTTGTGCTGGACTGAATACTCACCCTGATTCAATTTTATTGCTGTCTGGATACCAAACAAGTGCTAAACATAAGCAGACCACTGCTAAGTAGCGCACTTACACTGACAGTGGCTTCTGGTTTGTGCTTCATGCAGTTACTTCCACATTTATTCAGGAAAGCTTGAAAGGACAAAAAAATCAATAATAATGTAGTGGACTGATTTAAATTTGTTCTCCAGAATATCTTGTTTAGTGTGCTGCTCACACACTCTGAAATTGTATGAGGAAAGTTGTCAGTTTTGACATCATGAAAACTCTTGGAGGAAAAGGAAAAGACGTATTAGCTTAGGAAGCAACAGAAGAACTTAACAGAATTTCAAAATCATTAAGAAGATAAGAACTACACTGACAAGCTGCAGTTCTCCACCTGGATGACAACAAATGTGCTACATCCACAACTTTCTCAACTGAAGACTGTTACCACCACTTAGCTCATGTAAAAGAATTGCTGTTTATCATAGAACAGTGCTCAGTGTGCATTGACAGTCAAGGTCCTTTTAAACCTCAGAAGTAATATATGACACATCACTACATTTTCTGAACATATCACTAAGAATGGTTGACCTCAAGTGATTAGAAAACAAGGGAAATGAAATCATCTCTTGGTAGAGATGGTTTGAAGGTAGGTAGATGACAGGAGGGATGGAGTCAGGAGAAAAAATTAAAATAAATAAAATAATGCCATACTTTCTTGAAAATACAGTTTCACAGGAATTTGGTCACAGAGGTAGCTTAAAAGAACTATGTCGCTTGAAAGAACTCTCATGCATAAGTGGATACTTCCAAAAACAGTAACAGAGTATGTCCAGTGGAAACATATTTACTATCTTCAAAGCCTAAATAAAATAAGTACAATTTTGATGCTTCAATTAATGTGAACAAGTCAATCTTAGAAGTTAGAAAGGTTAAATTATGAAAATAAAACATGTATCCCCTGGAAAGGAAGAATAACTTTATTTAAGAGGATATATTTAGAAAGCATGATTTTCTGTTAAAGTAAGAGTTGAAAACAGCCATATTCCTTAGAAAAAGATTGCCTGGAAATCCTGATGTGTTCTGTAAGGGATAATGCATTGCCTCTCCTTTAGACAAACACTGTATAAAAAAGCAGTGGCAGGTTTTGTCTGTGCTCCCTTGGAACAATATTGAACCACAGTGAGCTCAAACTAAAGAACAATTATTTCTATTTAAACACTTACTAGGATATAAAATGCTTTCAAGAGAACACTAAGTTCTCTGATAAGAATATGAAACCTTTTAAACCTATAACTAATGTTCCAATATTGTTATAACTGGAAAAGATTGAACATTTCTTCTCTTGCTTCTGATCCAGTTGGTTTGTTCAGTACATTTGACAACAGCTCATGAATAGTTTGTCTGCCATGTACTTTTCCTTCTCTCTTCTATTCTTCCCTCCTCTCCCCCTCTTTCATGCTTCAAGGGAAGATAAGGAGCACTGAAATAATGAATTATTTTGACTAAATTACAAAGAAAAACCAGGCAGCAGTAGTGTTCTTGAAACTACTTGAAAATAGAAATCATTATATTGGCAACATATTGCATAGTAATGGTGCACTTATGATTACCAACTTGTAATTCAGTTGAGCTAACAGGTGACAAAATGATTAATCCTAAATAGTCTGACAAAATGTCCTCACTAAACTTAATTTCTAGCTTGTAGAAAAAATTACAATATATCCTCCCTTAGAATTTGATTTGGGAAGAATTAACACAAAATAGCCTAGGTTATTATCTGATATAAAAGTTAATGCAGAGGTTTTTCTTACCAAGTTAACAACATAATGCAGAGGATTTAATAAAACCATAATTTCATAAGCCAGGGCTAAAAAACCCTATGTTTGCTGCTAACAGTAAGCAGGAGGTATGGTGAACAAAATCTTACTGAAAAGACAAGTCTAGGGCAAAGAAGCAGTGAGCCTTTGACCATTTTGTCCTTCTCTGTAGGGAGTTATCCTCCACAAGACTAGACAGAGAGATCATTTTCACCCCCAAGTTGTTACACAGTCATTACTGGGATATTCCCTGCAGGCAGCAATCAATGAAACCCAAACGTTTCAATATGGATTGGCAGGTGTTTTTTGTCTCCATCTAAAGTGAACACAAAAATAAAACCTCCATGCAGAAAAGATGCCACTATTATTTAGTCCAGGCTAGTTGAAATTCAGCTTTAGAAATACATAGAAATACATGGTGATTCTGTCTTGCCTATATCAGATATCTGTCCTCAATGATGACATTTATTCCTTACATCATTCACTGGAATAGGAGACTTGTGCAATAAGTAAAATATAAGAAGAAAACATCTATTTAATTTCAAATTTGCACATCTAAGCCCCTGAAATACTGTTTTTTTGAATTCCAAAAGGAATATTCGAAAGAAGAATTCTAACAAGGAAAGTAATCAAAAATATTTTAAAATGCTGTTAAAGCATCAACTTGTTCAAAAATAATGCTGCTTAGCTACTGTGGCATTTCCCCATGATTTCTGTGTACAACATGTTACATAATGGAGCTGAATTTGCATTGAGGGCAGGAACAGCAAATGCTGTTTATATTTCCTCATAATTATAGCTAACAGAAAGAGTTCAGTGCTTCATGAAAAAAACTCCAAAAACCCCACAAAAACCAAACCAAACAAAAAACGTACAGGTCTTAAAGCTTTCATCCAAGAAGTAATTGAGAAAAAAAAAATTCCGTACTTGCATAATTTAACAGCTGCTAAATCACTAGTTTTAGGCCGTTTTTACTACTTCAGAAAACATATTTGTGACTGCTGTATATCATAGTTAGATGCATTGAGACTTATTTAACTCAAAAATACTATTTTGTGAATGATTTTTTCAAAGTGGCTTATTAATATAAAATGAAAAAATTAAGTAGGGTAGGTGGAGAAATATTTTACACATTCATGCAAATCACCATGATGGATTATAAAGGCATGCATGTATCTGTGTATATAAATACAAAATATAAAAATTATTTAACTGAGAGTCTGCTGTATGCAGCACGTTATGGCCTTGGGAAAGAACCACGTCAAATGCCATTTGATGATGCTCAGCCAGGCACATATAAAGGCACATTGCACCAATAATATTTGACAACACTGGCTGTGCTTTTTCTGCTTCAGTGGCTAGGTTGCTCAAATTCTGGGCAAAGCAACACACAAATAGTTTATAAGCAGCTACACTGTCAGCATCATCCTTTCAAAGCAACAACCACACTGATTTCCCAATAAGCATACTTCATACTTCAGGTTTGAAATGATGAAATAAAAAGGGAAAGAAAAGAAATGTATCAGCCCTAGGTCACCAGGTCATTCAAAACAAAATTACCAGCAGTTAGCTTGAAATTCAACTTTAATGTCCAGTAAACTCTTACTTTAACAGTGCTTCCAATGCATTTTTTTTTGTTGCCCCAGAAAATACTGAGCACAGTTCCTGTATCTGGACAGCAGGTTGAATTAAAATGTCTTACACTGGACAATCAAAACTAGATACATCTCAAAACAGTTTGGTAGCAATATTGTCCTAACTACTGGTAGGAATGAATATGCATTATGAGAATGATGTATGTGGAAGTCCAGAAGGGCCAGGCTTCTTCCACAATTTCAACAGCCACACATCTATCCAGCTAACAGATCTATCCAACTTAACCATGACCAGATGCAGTCCAAAAGAATTACCTTTAGATTTTTGCTGACTACATTGGCTGATGCCAGAAACCAAAGGCTCACAGTACTTGTTAAGACAGACCTTCGCTAAAATTCATCCATCTACATTGACTAGATGTTTCCTTCACAACTGTTTAAATTCACTGGAGGATAAGATTATCTCTTTCGTGCAGCTTCCTCTACTGAAGTGGCACAAAAAGCTGTATGGAAGAAATCAGTCACAAGATTGACAGAAGGAGAGGGTTGAGACCACAAAGTGTGCCCAGAAACTGAAATTGTGAATTATTTCTTGAGGAAGAAGGAAAAGACATCTGACCTGTGCCTGAGCAATTTTGTTCTCCATCTTGTCTGAAATTATCCTGTCTCTATTTAAAACTGTATTGTGACTGACAGCCCAGCCTTGTTCTGTCTGCTGGCTGGAGACTGTCCATACTTTGACACTCATTATGAGGATGCTCTCACACAGTTCTCCCTCCCAGCTTCACTATCACATACAGCACATAGGATGTAGGGTTTAAAAGAAAAGATGAGGTGAAAATGAAAGCACTGCGCTAATTAACCATTTGGATTTTTTTTTAGCTGTTCATTTTCCTTGGTTTCAGAGTCCATAATCAATAACCTAAGATCACCACAGAAAATTCCTAAATTTGACTTATAGGTTTCCATTTGTTACAATTGTTTTGACAAGTCAAACAGCTCACAACACTTAATTTTTTCCCCCAGGAATTTGAGTACTGAGGAGAGCAGAAGTGGCCAATAAATGGAGCAAAATTTTGTCAGCTTTGTTGAAACTCTGATATTGAGTCTCTTAACTTCCAACCTCGCAGCATCCAGTAATATGTGGATCAGCAGGTTTTTCCACTTCCCACCATCCTACATCCAGCCTTTGCACTGCTAGAAGGATTTAAGTAAGTACATTGCAAAAATAATTTTTGTTAAATCACTCCCAAGCTCATTTCTGTTTACATTAACTCATGTAACTCCTTTGACATTATACTGTCCAAGTCTTCAATGCAATTACCACTGTAGGATAACATATTGCATGTAACCTTCTAACCAATATTGTGGGTTTATGCTTAAAAATTAGCAAAGGAAAATGTCTCGGTTCTGCAACAGATTAATAATTTGCAGTTTTTGTACAAACAGACACCAAAACAGGATTTTCTTGAGACATCAAATAATTAACTATACATTTTATTTAACTTCTATCTGCAAATATGGAAAAGAGAAAGAAGTCACAGACATGGACCCAAACATTTATACTTCAATAAAACACATATTCTAATCAAAACATAGGGGAGGAGGGAGGGGGGGAGGGTGAGAGTAGAGTGCGATTGGGCAGGGGGCAAAGAGAGAGAAAGTCTTCTACATCATTGTTCTATAGAATGGTCAATTTTGAAGAGGAGATTTAGGGAACCAAGAGGAAAAAATAGCCTTTTTCTTAGAGAAAGATATTAGATCTGGTATCGAACTTAAAAATATATTTTTTCTAACTTCAGCCTTATTTACATTAGCCAGTAAGTTAAATTACTCTTAACTTGTTCACTTTATATCCTTCAATACTGCTATGATGTTCATTGAATGGTACGGTTTCTTGAGCTGGACGTGAAGTCCAGCTGGAATGAAGTGTTAAATATTAGCTTGGTTGGTGCTTTTTTTCCCAAGTCTGGACTGAACCATATTGGCAGATTTTTGTGAACAAGCATGCATATCACCCAAGTAAAGTGTTCCAACTCCAGCTAGTAACACTAAGCTATCATTTTCAGCTCATTAAATTCACTCTTCTTACAATTAAAAAATTATAAGTATAAAAATAGGAACATTTGAATTCCTATCATCTATCACTATATTAAATACATTTTTGCATTAATTTGCAATTCTATGTTTGACCTTGATATTTTCCAAGGTTCTGACAATCAAAAAAGCAAAACAGCTTGCTGTAAACACATACTGACTAAATTTCTTGAGAAAGGAAGATGGCACAATATTAAGTGAGTTTTTTAAAAAAAGGTTAAGTTCTTCAATAGAAGTAAACAGTGACTTACTGACAGTCCAAAAATACTTCATTATCCTTTCATGGCAGTCACTTAAACCTCAACACAATCCTCTGTTAGACCCTATAATTGATTTTTTTTTCGTGCTTTGTCCTCCAGCTGAATAAGAATGATTTATATACCAATTTTAAGAAGTAAATTCAGCAGTTTACTGTAGAAGATGTCTATCTTCAATCTACAGTTTATGAGTTTTGTCATATGGAGCAATATACACGAAACTATTTTAAACACTATGTGATTGGCAAAAACCTCAGGCCTATTCTTAAGAGCTGTCAATAGTTCTGATTATTTTCTGAGCCTGTTTACTGTGCCAAAACTGTTGAAATTCACACACTGGGTATCTTCTTCAAATTGATTAAAAATGTAATATGAGGGGAAGAAGACATTTTGAGAAAAAAAGAAATCTCATTAATCTTTCAGTAAGTTTTACTTTCCCCCCTATTTCCAGTCTGTCAGAAGGTTCAGCCTGGCACCAGAAATGTGTTGATTTCTGTGAAGTGTCTAAATCTGTCTAATCAACAGACTTGTATAAAAGCAGTCCTTGGTTCGTCTATTTGCAGCAGAGACAAAGTATCAGCAGCTACATCCCTATCAACCAAATTTCCATCTGCAATCAACTTGTTCAGCTCAGAACTGGAAGGACCAGGCATTTATACTGTAGAGCAGGAGGAAATGTAGGAAGAGTGCTACATAGAGAATTTCAGAAACACCTTTTCTTATGAAGCATTACAGGTAACCAGACAATATGAAAAAGAATGACACAGATTTGACTGGCTTTCAATCACACAGGAAGGAATAGATGAAGATTTGAATAATCTTCTATGGGGATGGCTGGTCAACATGTGTAGGTCTGTATGCCTTGGGACCAACAATGGTCCAAGGAGGCTGGATAGGGAGAGGCCAACCCAATAGCCATGGGAGCCAGAAAAGAGAATGAAGAGACAGAGGGCAAGAAGTGACTTGGGACAGAAGCATGAAGGTACATGATAGATACATGATAGATACAGTATAGAAAAGACCACACAATGACCACATGGCAAGCTAGCATGAAGAATTCATATAAGACTCTGTGTGTTAAGACATGAACCATTATAAGTTGAAGAAATCCACAGAACAGCAGCAGTGGAAATAGAAGCAAAGAGCAATGCTATAGAGAAGTGCTTCCCCCACCAATATCTGGCTTTGAATTGTTTCTCAGCACTTTTCCGCTCTGCACAAG
This sequence comes from Toxostoma redivivum, assembly GCA_013397375.1. Classification (NCBI taxonomy): domain Eukaryota; kingdom Metazoa; phylum Chordata; class Aves; order Passeriformes; family Mimidae; genus Toxostoma; species Toxostoma redivivum. Next base: position 278,929 of record VXBI01012209.1, on the reverse strand, counting down.
TAACTATGGAATCTGCTAACAGTGTGTCTTGCTTCCTTTTAATTTTATGTTCCTCCAAGGGAGGCTTTTAAAGCATTCTATGGTACAAAAATGTAGCATTCTGAAATAACCAAGATGTTAAGGGTCTTGTGCTAATTGGACACACAAAATGAATGGACACTTCTTGTGCATGATGTGCCTTACTGACCCTTTTGTAACACAGAAGTAAAACCTTTTCCTCTTTTCATATGGGTACTGCAAGTTTGGTATCCAAGTACCCTCACTAGATAATAATGTTAAGTGCCACAGAAAAGCACAGAGAAAAACAGTAACAATTCCATCTTCAAAGAAAGATGTGAATAGAACATGTGAATAACCCATTAAACAACAAAGATGAAAGAAAAGTAGGAAAATCTGCTGCTTCCCTGAACATTCTGCATTTCGCTTTTATTCTGGAATCTTCTGCCTTAGTTATTTCATATGATCATGCAACTAAAATTGCATATGCTGAGTCCAATGGAAAGGCTTACTTATTGCCAACAATTCATATTTTCCAATGTTTGATTTAATACCTGTAGTTTTCAGTCTGCCAATGTGTGTGGCTCTCTACAATGAATTTAAAATTGTACTACTGTTGTGGTTTAGGAATTATATTCTCCATATTTGTAGCCCCCCCAAAAATACGCTGCCACTCCCACTTTTCCCTCCAACTGGAAGCACAAAAAGCATAAATCACGGGTTTAGATAAGAACAATTTACTGGAAATAGCAATGAGGTAAGAAAGTTAGTAACAGCAACAATATTAGTAACAAAAGGTATAACACAAGGAAACTACACAGAGAGCCCTTCACAGTATGACCAGCTCTTCCCCATCACATTTTCTCCCACTGGGAAGAACACTCTTCTCCTCAGAAACAAGAGCCCCTTACTCCCACTCCAGCAATGAGGTGAGGCTGTATAGAAAAGCCACACCCCCTCCCACCTACTGCCAAAAAATTAGCTCTGTCCTAGTCAAAACCAAGACAACTACATTATGATGAAATTTAATAAATTGTAAAAATTTCATAAATTGTATGAAAAGTACACAAAAACGCTGTTGGACCCTTTTTTCACATTAAATTACTTCCATTCCAGACTGATTTGTTGCAATTAAACATGAAGAAGTACTTCTTTCAGTATTGTCACCATTGGCTAACTGTAGCTTATTGAGTTTTAAGATAAACTGGATGAAGTGCTCATTCTCATGCACAGGAACTTACATGTATCAATATATACAGATGTAAAGATACAGATGCATCATTTAATATAAACATACATATTTTCATAAAAGAAAAATAAATGTGCAATAAGTCCTCTCTGTCCCTCCTCTCCTCCCCAGCACTTCACCCATAATTTTATACAAACATATTTCAATGGGAGAAAGATTATATTTGGTTGACAACCACAACCAACAATCCAGACTTGGAAATCTTTTTCCAAGTGTACGTATATGAAAACTCATTTTCATTTTTTGCACAGGACTGAAAATGTGTTTTGTTTCCTATGTCAAAAGCACAGTTGTCCTTGCATTACTTGTAGGATACAAAATGAATAATGAGACATAATATGATAAAATTGCAAAACTTTGAATCGTCTATAGAACATTGCTTGATAATGCAGTCTGCCACAAGACGTTAGACCCAGGCCCAGCATCTCCTGTTTCTAATGTTATTGCAAAACTCTGGATGGATATTTTAAATCCAGCAACACAAAGCGTATTTTGCAAAAAAATTAGTTTCTTGTCTGTACTGGTGACCTTTTCATACTCATTACACGTTCACTAAACTTTCATTCTACTTTGCTGCTACGCATATATGAAGAACAAGACTAATTCACAATGAAATAAGTTATGACAGCACAGATTTCACTTGCACTGTTTTTAGACAATACTGTTTTCATGTTTCATGTTTTCAGATTATTCTGGAGACTGCTCCATGTATTTTCTCACCTGATGCAGTCAATGCATTAGATTTTTATTTCATTTATTCTGACACATGGATAATAAGGTGAAGGCTAGGTTTTTCAAGACATTAAAAGTGTATTTTTTTGTAATCCATTAGCTCACTGTAAATAATTAATTTGTCCATGCATGATTTCAATCCAAACAGCTCTCTAACAAATCACAGTCACTCAATCAAAGAATACTGTGTTTCTTCATGAATCTTTTGTAACTCAACTGGTTTTAGTCTGTGAACTTGAAAAAGAGAGTTGTCACCTTGCTTGGGCCTTCCTGACACATGCAAGACAGAAATTATGTTCCCTTGAAAAAGCTAGAGGAAACCAACCACAGTGAAATACTCTTGTTTTCAAGGTAAAATCGGCAACAAATTACATACAGAATGAACATTTAGCACTTACAAGGGAGCAACTAGTTAGCTAAACAAAGTCTGCGCTTTAAAATTGCAGTAGCTTTTACAAGGGAACTGAGGTGACAAGCTCAGTTTCATTTCAGCTTCAGTTTGACAAGAAGTTGTCAATCAACACACAGAGGATTCTGGAGAATGGCTCTGTTGTCCACTGCAGCGAAATTTCATATACCCAAACTGGGTTTTGTGGTTTCTGCCTTCCACATCCCAGTATTTTTCTGAGTGAGCTCTGTGGAATTCCGCAAGCTAATTTTTAGGCTCAGGAAAAATTAAGCCCATAAGATCTTCAGGGGCAAAATGGGTAAGCTGCTATCTCATGTTGTTGCTGAAATATGAGTGGAAGGGGGAAGTGGCAATAAGAACCTGTAACCAAGATAGGATGAAAGAAGGAAACACTGAGCATAGAAGTACGACAGAAGTCCAAATGGGTAAGCCCAAAAAGTGAACACTTAAAAGGGAATAGATTCCTCAGTGAAAATTTGGTGTGAAGAGGAGTACACTGATGTAGAAAAATAAAGACAGAATAGGGAGAGTGGTTTTTTTTCCAGGAAACTACCTTATTCAGCTTTTTGAATTTAAGACTTACTAAGGAACTAGCTACTTCTAGTAATAAAAATGCACAACAAATGATGACTTTTGGTGAAGAAAGTATGGCATACCCCGTCAAACTCATGCTACATAGCTGTGTGGTCACTTCTACTATTCCCTACTTGAAGAACTAACAGGATAGCAATGCTTATAATCCCCTTTCAAGTTCATTAATATGACTAAAATCCAGATAATCTTTACATCTGCTTCTCCAGAGTTTCAAACTGGAAGCTTTCCAGACTGATAAAGGATAAAAGATCTATTGGTGATGAAGAATTTTCATTTTGCTTGCGTAGCAAATCCAAATATATTTTTCTTAATACAGCCCAGATGTTGTGATCTCATAAAGCAGCAGCTCTGAAAAGCTGCTAAGAGAAGCATCATTCTGAGAATCTGTGCACATTTGGCCAGAGAACTCTTCCACCGGAGATGGAAAAAGCATGTATTTGTGAAATTATACTGACCTTGACAAAACTAGCCTAAACCATGAGATTTGAAAATTAAGTATGGAAAATTAAACATTAAAATACCATCCTTGAAAGTTTTATGAGAAAATTCCTGGATTTTGCCTTAAAAGCTGGTTTTAATTTTATACATGATATACTTCAATTTATACTTTTATATATGAATTCATATGTCAAAACATGACATGACCAACTTTTATTATCCAATTGCATGTAATACTAATTTAAGTAAACTGTATTTATGGATAACAATGATTTTCATTTGTACATGAAAGTATTCTGTGGGAGGACAAGAGAAAATGATAAATTGAAACTTGGACGTTCAAACTGAACAGGAAAAAAAAACCATTTCCACAACAGGATAATTAAGCAGTTTTCCCAAGAGGGTTGCAGAAATTCCATCCTTGGAGACCCTCAAGACTTGCCTATAGAAAGTGCCAAGCAATCTGGTCTAAACTCAAATGCTGATCCTGATTTGAGCAGGAAGCCAGGCTGGAAGACTTCTCAAGGTTCCTTCCAAAATTAGTGATTATGTGATTCTAGGGCTTGGGAGTCAATCAAAATGTTTCTCTTGCTTCCTCTGCCAGACACCCGCTGATCTGATGCCAGCCTCCCTCTCAGTGTGCAACATGAGGAACAAGCATTGTGACCAAGCAGTATTTTCTCATCCTCATTGTTTAATGGTTTATCATCATGCTAAAAACATCATCACAACTCATGGCAATGAGAAACTATGACACTAAGACTTCAAATCAGAAAATAAAATATTCCAAGTGCTATGCAATCAATTACTGTCTATCCAGATCTCTGTGTTAAGCTGGAAAAGAGCAGTTAAATCTAATTAGAAATTGAGTGCTTATATTTTAACAATAAAATTACATTAAAAGGTCAAATAGAATAAGTTATCACATATTAATTAAAAAATTTATGATTTATTGTTTCAATACCAAAAAAGCTTTGTAGCAAAGTGACAAGAAAGAAAAAACAGGAAACCAGTGCAGCTGATGCGCAATAACATCTTTTGTTATACAAATCACAAAAATAATGCTGCAAACATGGAAAGATTTCACACATACCAAAACAGCAAGAATCATCTGAAAATTTTTCATACCTAAGTGACAAAATCTTTTCACTACCGAAGTTCAGAACTGTGATCAGTGTGAGTTCTAAGCTATCTGGTGCTCTTTTCTAATTCTAAAATGACACAAATTGCACAGTTCCAAGACAGCAATGTATGGGACTTAGGAAGGCAAAACTGGCAGCATGTTTGTTAATTTAGAAAAATCAGGGCATGTCAGCCTAATCTGTTTATATTTCATATCATGCTAATGGGGTATTACAAATAAAATAATCATGTTACTACTATTATTAATAAGATAAACTTTTATTTGTTATTAATGAAGTGCAACAGAACAGTGATCTCTTATGACCAAGCTTCACAGAAAGATGAATTTTCATCACTGGGGTTTCCTGGACTGGAATAGTTTTAATAAAGTTAGGTACACAATTAAAAAAAAGCCCTAAGAGAAAAGACCAGAACTCTTAAATGTAGAAAAAATGCTGCTTTAGAAAAGAGTAACTTTTCTTTAAAGACTTTCATAGCCCACTGTAAAAGTTGTGGAGGTAATGAAAAACTATATTGCCCCGATATTATTCAAGATTAAGATTATTCAAGCCAAACCAAATTGCCTAACCTGGAAACCCAAACTTAGTCAAGTCAATACAAATGCAATCTGTAGAGGTGTAACATATATAAGCTAAGATGAATTTCAAAGATCAAGGCTTAAAAATTTACTGCTTATATAGCTAATTATAACTAACTGCTGAGCACTTATCTGCCTGGAAGTAAGACTGCAAAAAGAGTTTTGTGTTTTAAAAACTGCATAATTATTTGCAAGTAACCATGGGAACCAGCATTAACCAAAATGTCTTTTTTAGTGCAGCTCTCCATTATACGTATGAACTTCACCGCCTCCCCCCCCCAAAGCCTTTCTTTGTTCCTCAAGCTTTGACATAAAGTATTAATTTAGATTTAAAGAGTGAATTTAACTTTTACTGTCAAATGGAAAATAACAGCACAGACAATAAGAATTGATAGTTTTCACAGCTGCCTGTTACCCCCACTGAAACTGGGATAATTATATACAGTCCAGAATACAACTGATTTACACAACAACTTTTGATATAGGGCTATTACATATTATTCTCACTCCTATTAAAGACCATCATTCACTCCCTATTATGTATTGCAATTTCAAGATACTCTGAACATGCCCTACAAAAACATACTTTAAAAAACATACTTGTAAATTTATAAAATAAAGCCAAAACTTAGTCACTTGCAGAATACCACAGAATTACAGAATTTAACTCCTTTTTATGGGAAAAAATGGTAGATTTTTTGATTCTCATAGTCAGCAGCTAAAACATCACACTGGGAGAAAATTCAAAGTTTCACATATCCATGTTGTTATTTGAGCTGCACTATGACCTGGAAAGTCCAAACAGGTATCATCGAAGACATGGAAATTAATTAATCTTTTCTTCCTTAACTATAAATATCTAAATCATTCACATACAGAAATAAGGTCTAAAGAAACCAAATATTTACTAATAGTGAGCAACCGACAGAATGGTGAAGTACAGGGAGTTAATTAGGCAAATGCCTTTTGATAGGTTACCTCAGATATGCATCTTTAAATAAACAGCTAAAAAATCTACCTGTGTATCTTACAGCTCTACTGGAATAAATGGATGTCATTTTAGTAATTGTATTTCAAAGGCATCACACAGTGCTTTGAATTGGATAGGCTCAGTCTCTGGGGAAGGGCCATCTATTGGGCTCTCTTTAAGTAACACACAGCTGATAGTTTGAGAAGTAGCATTACTGTAACCTGGGGGTGAACTGCTTGCTTTTCCTGATAGCAAGGGTTGTTCACTGTAGGCATGAGAGAAAACGCTGAGTTTCCACATCCAGGCACGAAGACAAATCATCTAAGTGGGATAAGAGTGCACAGCTAAATACAAATGGACTACACCAGGTTATCTGACTCCTTGCTCTGTGTGTGAAGCTTTGGCAACTGCCCATCTTACAGTGGTGACTGACAAATGGAAAGACAACTTTCTTCAAATAGAGGGTCTTCTGTTTCTGTAGCTGTTTTCAAGATGACAAGTTTCAAGACTCATAAACTTAGACAATACTTAGTATTACTTACTTACCAACAGATACTTGCTAATCACCTGCATATCCAAATGCAATAAAGAAACACTAAATGTAAAGACACAAATAGTAAGATGCACAACATGAAGAAACAGCAAAAAGGCAGGGGAAAAAAAAGCACCAAAACAACCACAGAGGAAACACCCCACATACCATAACAGGAGAATGATCCTTTAGAACTGACTCATCTTTTTCAGAAAGGTTTACCTAGCTAGAAATCACATCCTACCACGCACCAACAATTAACTACAGAAATGTATGCTATTTTCTACTGAAGGAGAGAAAAAACTTCCCATTGAAAATTAAATGATTTTTGTGAGAAGCGAATACAGTTTTAATGCTTCCCAGAAAACTCTTCCCCGCCAGACAGAATTTTTTCCAGTGCAGTAAACTGTACCAACAGGTATGTCCTACATAGGATCACTCCCTTGCCACAACTCCCAGTGTTTTAACAGCACAGTATCTGCCAGATACATCTCTACACATGTGAAGTAAAGCTGAGCACACTCAAAGCATTTGCCACTTCTGTATCTGATTGTAAATTATTAACTTTTAGAACCGCTACTGTGAAAACTACCTTATTTATATCACTTAATAAGGCACTAGGGATACATGACCATGGAAAGTGAGTGAATCAGAGCAGAGGACATGTTAACTTTACAGTAAATATGGAAACTCTCATGAATTGTATAAGGACTGTGCAGGATTTTATTGGTGATCCTACTATAAGGTGATAAAACAATTAGCAGTATTGATATATGAAACTCCAACCAAAACCAAAGCAACTTCTGATTTCTTGAGCCAAGTCTTGTATTGCAACCCATTGTTCCAGGGGAAAAAAAAGTGTAAATTTCACACAGCAGAGAAGCACCACTTCCCCAACAGCATCAGAAAATGACATGGCAATCAAGCCATGGATAAACTCTTATCAAAAAGCCTTAAGAGGGATAAAAGATTGTTCTCACCAATGAAAAGATAATTCTTTAAAAGAAATACAAAGTCAAGTCTTAACCCACAGAAATACATACTCTCTTATATAGTCAAGCTGCTTCAGTGTGCTCTCCAGAAAGGTATTTAAATTGAGAGATGTGCATGTTCCATTATTATTTCCCCAAAACCCAACTGAATTAGAGTTGCTTGTTAGCCATTTACAAAATCTACACATGGAAAAGACACCTGACATCATTTAATCTGTGAGCAAGCATCAGTATAAACCACAGACGTCTAACTGTGAAAAACCTGGGGCAGCATTCAACACCATTTCAGACTACAGTAACTGTTGCCTACAGATCAGACGACATTTGTCACTGTCAAATATTTCCCCTTTTTTTAACCAGGCACAGTCCAGAAGAAAAATGTAAAGCTTTCTGAATGGCTAGTCATATTTTGGATGAAAATGACAGAAGCTCAACAGAAAATATACTAAGGTCAAGGCAACGACAAGAAAACTAACTAGTGGCAATTTTTCATCAGGGTATCTAGAGAGCTCACTAATATTTTGACAAAACCTGTACCTTCATTCTTCTAGTTCTGAGTTGTCATTTCTCTGCTTTACCAATACAGCTAACACACCAGTAGCAAATAACTTTTTCATTACACCTTTTTTACATCTTTCAGATGTAAATAATTATATATGCAGCCTTACCGCTATTCTTGGCCATATTCTTTTCCTACATATATTATTACCTCTTAACTTACCAAAGAACACCACCATTCTCATACTTAATTCTTTAATTTCAGTCTCTTGCCATTTCTGAGATAAATCAATGGTACAAGTCACATCAAATTCTAGGCAATCAAGTAAATTTCACTCAATCAGACAAGAGGTAATAATATGTATATTAAGTATCTTATGTGAATGCAGTTCCTATGGAGATTCCTTTTAAATCGAAATAACTGTGAACCTTCATCCTTCCTCTTCTTTATCATCACTGCAAGTACCTAATTCGTTCTTCTCTTATCCAGTCAGGCTGCTGTATTTTCTAACTATTTCTACATGTGGACTAAAAAATATTCCGATCACTTGAAAATAAATGAGCAAATCCTTCTTACTGGCACCCCACCACGTCCAAACATAACTGAACTTAAAAAGTCAGCAACGTGACAACTGATGAATGTTTCTATTTAGAAACATTCTGACTGCTGCTGTTCTCTAATTTTGGTGTTTTTCTCTTGGATCAGTTGAGTGTTTGATTGTCTATGACATCCAAAATTGTGACTGAAACTGAAGGTTCTTCTGCTTGTTCCCATGAGAAGTACTAACTATACTTCAATTACTTTAAGAATACTTACATATAGGCATTATCTCCTTAAAAGCATTTCTAAATCCCCAGATTGAGATAACTTACATAAGGCAGGTTGCACCATAGTATAATATATGACACAGCTCCAGTCATTCTAAATCAATGAGTTCCCAAGATATTACATGAATTGTCCAACTACCCTGTTAGAACTTCCTGCTAAAGAAGTTGTGACACCACATATATTGTACTTCTAAGCTAAAAAACTAATGAAGCAACATTTTGGTAAGCAGAACATACACCCAGAAACAAGCAAAGCTGGAGTCATGTATGGCCAATGATGATTCACTTCCTGAAAGTCACACATTAAGTGTGGCAATACAGTGTTGTCAAGGGTCATGGAAATACCTTTACTCATATCCAAACCAACTTTTTAGAGAACCCTGAGAGAAAACTTCAACGCATTTTCATAGCCATGATGTTTTTAAGTAGCAATGATTCACAGGTGTCATGCAGTTCTAGTGTTAATAGCTTCCCTTCTACCATGTAATTCCTAATAGTCTATAATGCATTATCTGCCTCTCTTTTACTTACCAATGGATTAACTCACAAAAACAGTTTATTAGTAAATAGATTGTTCAACGGTTTATTGAACCCTGTACACAATTTTAAAGTCTCCTCTTGATGCTACACAAAAGTGGATGTGCTGTTTCTGAAAAACAGTATCTTGCTTAATTATCCATATTTATTTTCAGGTTGTATCTGTATCTATCAGCATTCAGCTGGCTGATAGTTGCACTTTAGTGATGTTGTTCCTGGGAAGCCAATGCTGAAGAGATGCTGTAAACCTGATATAATATATAGCAACAAATAAAAGGACAATTAGGATTAATAAAACAGAGCTTTATTTTCTTTCTAGAAACAAGCTGATGATTCAAATAACCCCTCAAGGTTTCATAATCTTATAATGTCTCTTTTTTTATATGCCAAGTATTAGAGATTCCTTTTCACAAGCCTAATACCATACTTTTTTAATACTACACGTTTTTTCATTTAAGACCCGCAAAATTCAGTTTCACTCTAGAAATTAATAATCTGCCAGAGTTTCTGGGTTGATTTCTTTCAATTTAGCTTTGGAATTTTATCTGAGAGAAAGCAATTTGACAACTGAGTACATAATGTTCCAGCAAAGCAGAGGAAAAAAGCAAGAGACAGAGCAAAAGCAAGAGAGCATGAACATGTGCATCCAAGAAGAAAAGTCACACAAACACGGGTTTTCTTGGTGCTCTGAGTAAAATATGTAATTATCAGAAATCAAAAGCTCTTCAAACATATCAGACACTGTATGCCACATGCAGATAATTTGGAGAAAGTAATATATGCTAAAGCTAAGAGTTTAACAACAAAAAAAAAAGCATAAAGATAATGTATTCATATATAATTTATAAGCAAATTTACTGTGTTCTATCTGAAGTAATGTAATATTATAGTCCATACCTACAGCAGGTAGAAAAGGAAGAAGTAGTAGGAGCAAAGCTACAAAGACAGTTTGCTGACTGGCATAAAGAGATGCCCAAATTGCTCTGAGCTTATGTTAAAGAAACAAATGTTTACAGAGGGAAAAGGTACAAACCTCAGGTTCATTCACTGTTCTATGATACAACATTAAGATATCTGGGCATGAGGAGGAAGGAACATAAACATAAAAACCATTGCTTTATGTCTAGACACATTTCTGATCACATAAATGGGAACCATCCCAGCTTGAGCCCCTCTTTGCAAACTCAGTCACAACCTAGGTACAGTACGCAAGCAGATGTAAGTTGTGTTTTATCCCTGTTGTCATTTTTTTGAAATCCCTATTTTGAAGAAAGTCAAGAATTATGGGAACTACAAGAAAACAAATTAGGTGACACTGAGTAATGAGAGATCTTTTTCAGAAGAGTATCATCAACATATCTCTAGAATGGAAACTAAGATTTAATAAGCAAGTCCAGGGGAGGGCCACAAAGGTTCTTCATTGTGAGCATGGTGAAGCACCGGAATAAATTGCCCAGAGAAGCTGTGGATGCCCCATCCCTGCAAGTGTTCAAAGTATTGTTGGATGGGGCTTTAGAGCAACCTGATCTAGGGAAAGGTGTGTCTGTCCATGACAGGAAGGTTGAAACTAGATGATTTCAAAGTCACTTCCAATCCAAATCATTCTGTGATAATGTGACTTAAGTAGAGTTGCCAATAAGAAAATAGTAAAGAGAGAAAAATGGGAATATGAACAAAGGATGAAAGAAGGACCAGAAAGAGAAACAATATGGAGCTATTTGCTATAGCAGTAAGCAGGAGATTAATATAATTATAGCAGAGCTTTCCCCTTCCTAGCCCCATATCATTATTTAGGCTTGTAAAGGCTGCTGTTTTTTCCCAGAAAAATGAATAAGGGAGACAGAGCTTGTATTGGTAAAAAGGGCAGGAAGAAAAACTGTTTCATGTTTGTAGGACTTATTCATAGTCTTACACAGGTATTTTAGGAACCACTGAGTAAGACAATGTTTTTTAAGGCAGTTACTTAACAGCAGATATAATCTTAATTTCTTTTAATGTACATCAAAAATAGTAAGCACAAATGACCACACTTCTCAAATACAGTGGCACCTTCTAAGAAGCATGAACTGATGGACAAATCAATATGCAGAACAATCTCAGAGTCTGAAAGAGTAAGGTAAGTAACAGCAGTACGTAGTTCTGTAGTTCTTCAAGGTCTTTGCAATACTGAGATGATATGAGCTTATTCTTTCTACACAACTAACAATACTATCAGTTTCAACACTGGAGTGAATTCCAATCCCCCTAGAAAGTTACTGTGTGCCACCATACCAATTTTGAAAAGGAAAGCTATTCAAGAGGGTTTAAGCAAATCATTAATGTCCACTAACAAATCTTTTGAAAATTTCAGTATCAAAGATACTGATTCTTCTCTCTTTAAGAAATGTCTACGAACAAAACTATAAAGTTTAGAGGTATTGCCCATTTTAAAACCTACCTATATATTGGGCACATTTGCCCAATAGACTGTAACTCTCCAAAAGGAATGCCTGTTACCTACAGGAAAATCAATTAACAGTTTAATAACTAGTGGTTTATTAACCAATTGCTTAATTTGAAGTCTGAAGCATTATTATCCCTAAAGTAAAACTCAATTTCAAATAAACCCTGTCCATGTTAATAATTTCATTTAAACTTAAATTTCAACCATTGAAACATGATTCTAAGAACAAATACCATCAAAAATAGTTAAGGTTGCACAGTCTAAATGACATCTTATTCCATTTTTCTCATCTTTCTTCCTAAAACCAATGTTCTTACTTGGCATCACAACTTATAAGGATGAGTGAAATAGGCTTATGGTATAAAAGCAGCCTGGGCACTACTTCTGTTAGAAATGAAAAGGTATTGGGAGACCTATTACGTGAAAGATCAAAGTGTACCTCTGTTCAGTGCTAACAGAGTCCTCCAGGCTATCATGCATTTTACACGGTATCACCAGACTTTGCAATAAATGTTTGGGAGTTATCTTTCAAAACTTCAGCCCCTGGATCCATGCAACTGAATGAAAATATCACCTTTCAATAAAACATACACTTCTAAACCTTGAGATTTTGGAGGGACTAAAGCAGTCACAGAAATTGAGCAGTAACAAGAAAAACTCACAAGTACATGGCTCATGGAAAAACAGAATCTCAGCATTTTTAATAATTTAGCTAAAACTTTCTAATTGATCAGACTGGTAAGATGGTCTAATATTATGTGCTTTATTGAAGAGCATGTTCAAAAACTTTTGCCCTCAGCTCAAAGTACTGTTCCATTTATTAGCACAGCTACAAGAGTTACTAGTACGGAAGACAACCAATACTGCTCTCAGAGCCATCATCCTCTCACAGCAAAACCATGTGTTTGCCTCTTCAGCTTGCAGAGCAAAACTGAAGGTATAGCAGCAGCACACTGCAGACACACTGCTGATATATTTGATGTGTTCCAGAGCACTCTTTATCACTCCTAATTTCTAGCTGTTCTAATGGATATTTCCCCACCTAAAAATCCTAATCCCAGGAACCATGCCTTTCCAAATATATTAAATTTTGAACTTTGTGTTTTCAAAGTTGCTTACTGCAAGAAGAATCCTACTGTGCCCATTTCATGTACTTCAGATATTAATATAAACACAGAAGACTAACATCAGAAAACATATTTTTATGTGCTAATGGTTTTACAAAACATTTTCATTTACATGGAGAAGTAACTGAATTTCCTATTTTCTTCCCATTTTCACAGATTAATGTTGTCAATATAGTTGTAACTTACAGATATAAATGTAAACTGGTCTAAGATGTGTCTTTTCTCATTTCTGAATAAACTCTTGAATGAGTTTGATTTACATAAGGAAAGCTGTCAAAATGAGATGCTTACAGCTATAGGTCTTCCAAGTAAGATTTACAGTATGAAACTTTAAAGAAGAAAAAAAAATCATCACTGAAAAGTCATACTTGGGGAGGATCCAAAACTGCCAAATAATGCCCCTTAGTGATCACCAACTCCATACAGGGGCATTGTCTTAACCTGTATGTTTCATAATCACTTATACCATATTAGTTATTTCTTGAGTTAAGCTTCATGTACCATAAATGCAAAAGAGCAGAGCTGACAAGACAGTCTATCTTCTTATTTCCCAATCAAAGTGTTAAGTCATGACAAGAGCAGTGACAGAACAGGTTATCCCCAAGACTTGAAGGAAATTCGGGCTGGAAGTGATCTCCCATGAATTACTAAGGTAGATACCTCGAAGCTAAACTGGTTGTCTTTAAAAGCGGATTGTGCAACGAGCTTAAGCATTAGAAACAAAAGGGAAATGCTGATTAAAGCTTGCTCTCACAAAAATGAACACCAATTTACCCCCAAAAAGCATGCAATGCTGCAGATGTCTACTAATTTTGTTTGATTGTATTTAGAGACAGGACTACAACAGCAGATACCAATGTCAGCAAAGCTGCATTATGATGACACAGTATAATTCTTCTTATTGAGAGATTTTAATCACAAATATTAGACAGTAACTAAAAGTATAAAAACCCCTAAACAAATTATCTACAATCCCCATTTTAAAATATGCAGAGCCATAATAAAAACTGCAATAGCAAAGAAGATGTGACATTAAAACTTCTTTGGTATGTGGTTCATAGAAGCAATTCATTATAGTACCTTATTGAAAGTTGCCTCACTAATTTTGTTTACACATTGTATGACTTAACATCAAAAAACAACTCTTTTTTAAATGGAAATGACGTTTCTCTGAAAGAGTCTGATTTAAAATCATAGCCAACTTGATATTCAATGTGATGTTTAAAAATAGCAAAGTACAGGAACACAGCACACAACAGAGGAGAATAAGCATGTCAACCCTACTGACTGAAGCTGACTTATGAAATTCCAACAAGTAAATTACAATAATTAATATTTTACTTTTGAAACCTAATGTGCAAAGGTGGTTAAAATCTACTGCCGCAGCAGCATTTGGCTCCTACACTTTAGAAAGATGCTGATTTCTTTTAAAGTTTTTTGGTGGATGAAAAAACAGCTGGTAAATTCACTAGTATTTCAGAATAAATATATATGCAATAACATTGTAAACATTGAAAAATGGAAAATGTAATGCAGATTTAAAGTTCAAAATTTCAAAGCAATAAACAAAATACCAGCCCATATTTACTGAAACCATTAAATGGCTCAAATGGTTAAATTCCTAGCTGAGAAAAATATGATTACATGACTTCTGTGGTACTTGGAGAACACATAATTTGAAAATGTGTCTAGAAAAGTATGTTTACCAATTAAAGAAAAAGCTTAGAAGCTGCAGCAGATAAATTAAATAGTAGAGACTAATCAATCACAGCGCTAAAATGATAGATGACAACTAAACTGAAGCCCCAGGGAACTGCAACTACAGAGCCATTTTGCAAAATTAGGCTGCATAACTAGCATACCTCAAAGCAGTACAGAATCTAAATCCATGTCAGAGATGTCACATTAAAAAACACAAAGCAGTGTCTGTAATACAGGAATGATAAAAAGAAAAGAAAAATCAAGTTTTGCGGCACAGAATTTTGCAAGCATAAAAGCCATAGAGAATAGACTTCTCTGAATAGTCTTGACATGATAACCAAAAAAGAGGCAATATAAACAACCTTTACATTATGCAAATGCTACTATATAATCCACCAGAAGTTCATACTTACACTATGTGAGGGGAAAAAAAGAGTGAAACTAATTTAAGGGAAGACCTCATTAAAAACTTAAGGTAGTGGAAACACTCCAATGAACAACTTTATCCAAGCCTGCAGTATTTTAATTAGCAATGACAAAACATGTGACAAAATGGCAAAAAACAAGGAATGAGGGCACTTCCATGCTGCTTCTAGATTACTGTACTCCATGAAAGATTGAAATAAAAATGTAAGGGAAGATTATTCTGATTAGTACAGAATATTCAGGAACCACAGGCTCATTTCTTTTTGAATACTCATAAATTCAACTTTTACCAAATGGACACTTTCAAAATCTAAAAACCTTTCATTTAGCTACTTCATGTCTGGTACATTACATACCTCTAGATATAATATGGTAAATGGTAAAATATTACCACTAGTAGCTTTTGGATAGATATGAATGCAAACAAGGGTAATGTTGCAGGCTCATGAGCTAATGGTAAGTCTAACATGAATTTAGTTGTTCTACACATACAGAGTCCAACTGCCCATACAATAATGTTCAGCAGGCTGAGCCTCCTCTCATCTGCTCACAGCAGAGTCTGGATTCTGGCCATCTCTCCCCTGTACCAGCACCATGCTTGTGCAAGCTCCTCTTTTACATTGCATCACCTGAACATGCCTTTATCAAACAAGAGTAACAAAAAATCTGTTACTAACAAGCCAACAATTATTTGACACTTCTTTGATAAACAAAGTTTGTGGCAGATGAAATCTGATTGCTGCAGACTATGTGAGGACAATGGACACCTTTTTTTCATCGCATGTTGCAAGATTTTTCCCTGCCCTACGAATCTTTTGCAATATCAAAGACAAATGACAAAGGCCCTTGTACTTAAAATAAAGTTGGGAACATGTAAAACCCACAAAACATATTATATATTATAACTTTTATTTTTTCCTTTTAAAAATAAGAACAATATTAATTTTATTTTCTCTATATGTGGGGAAATCAATCTTTTCTTGCCTCTAAGTACCAGATATTTTAAATTTTCAATTTTAATTCAAGTTGAAGGAAAAAAGGTACTCTGAAACAACTCCACAATTCCAATTTATCAATCCCAGTGGCAGAAAAATGACTGGTTACTTAGTGTATGAATAACACACAGTTTTCAAGGCTGTTATTAGAAGGCCAAGGTACCTGGGATTGATAAACATATATGAACTTCCCTCCATGGAGGAATGTACAGCCTGATCAAGCTGGTAACATTGCTTCTCCCTGATGATGGATGAGAGGTAAGAGTAATTTTATTTCTGTTTTATTATTCTAATTTCCCATGTATATTCCAAAGAGAGAGTTAAATAAATTTCACATCACAAATGTTAAATAACCACTGCAGAGTTTCATTTTCGTAATTATGTATTAATTATATGTTAGATCATTTGTAGTTTATAATCATAATAGCACAACTGATAAAATTAACTGATGGATAATATGAAAAGGTCCTGTCAAACCTATTCTGCCAGCAGAAGAGAGAGAATTTGTATGTGAAGAAGTACCAATAATAGTTAACTAATTTTTTCTCACTATACACAAATAAATTCATGTTATTCTGAAACAGCTGCCTGTGAGTTCTGGCCACTTGACACAGAAACACAACTAGAGAGAAGATCTTCCAGAGTCTGCAGTAGTGAAATTTGTTTTCTACAAGTAGGTCTGTAACAACTTGTGGATTTTTTTGTACACATATATCAGCTGAATTATACAATTTGCTTGGAATTGCTAGCATTTATTCATGTAACTATCAGTCACCTGCTGCCAAAACTTCAGATCCAGAGGGCATAAAGCATAATTGATTAGGTTGAAGGTATCCCATTCATTAAATAATAAATTCCAAAGTTCCACTCTGTCTTTCCACACATCAAGTACAATTGCAAGACCTGACCCATATTACACTACGTTTTGCAACCCTTTGTGAATTCCTTAGACATAGGCATATGGCATTATTCTGTGCATTATGACCCAACAAGAGCAATAAAGCTCTTGTTCTGCAGAGTATCTATCTAATACTAGATATACCAAACTCAAAATTTGCCTAAGATCAGAAAAATTCTGCAATGCAGCTCTACCAAGAGTAAGAAGAGATGCCCTGTGTGGGAGATGCAAGCTGAAAAAATGAAGTTCGAGCAGATTGACTACGTGGCAAAAAATGGAAAGATAAAGGTCAAAAAGAGGTGTGATAGCATGCAGGGAATATAAACCACAGGAATCACAGGGGAAAGAAGAGAAAATGAAAGGAAAATATAACTAATAGAAGAAGAAATGAAAAGAATCAAAGGAATAGATAAATATGAGTTTTGGGAAGATTTCTTGAATTCTCTGGTACTATGTATCATTTGTTATATATCTAAAAGATGCCCACAGGTAACATAGTTTTAGTACAGCATACAAATAACCACACAGGTTCACAAAGAAGCATTGTATTGTCCTTGGATTTATGAATTGCCACACATTTCCTTTCATGTTAAAGCCCATCATCAAACTTATCTGCCCACAGATATATTGGGTATTTTTTTGTTATTGATATTTACACACATTCTTTTCCAACAAAGAGTATTATTTTTATTACTTCTCAAGAGTCAAGATTTATTTCCATTCAAAACTAGCCTGTTCTATACACCATATCAGCTAAATGAATAGGAATTTCATATATAACAGTAAAATTCCTTAATTTGTACTGCCAAATATATATTCTAAAGGCAGAAGAATGGAGCTAAAAACACGCATTCTCTGCACCTCACTTACCATCCATAATTATCTACCACAAAAAAGGCAGGTTCTATTGGCACCTAGCACAGAGGAACTGTTTTGTTGGAATTGTTAATAGAAATGTGCAAACACAAGTCCACCTGCTCTGGTTCTCTGAAGATATCTCTACCTGTTAAATACGCCCATATAATCAGCTGTGGTTCCCAGGCACACTACTTTGGACAGGCAGTGAAAGCAGTGTCTGTGCTCTACTTTGTCATGACTGGTACTTCACCAGCAGCCTAAGGCATTTTTCTAGGGACAATGTCAATAATATCACCCACAAAACAAACATGGCTCATTTTCTTGTCTCAGCAAGTGGTCTGAATTTCTTGGTGTTTCATAATGCAGTTGTCAAAGGCCAGTGCAATTGGTTGGACTGTGCAGTGAACAGCACAGCTATGACCAGGGTGGCTCAGAACAATTAGTCAGTGGTTATGTGGTTAACACAAACCCATAGAAGTCTTCTGCTCCTACGACCATGCAAGATCTGACTACAGTGATGAGACTGTTTTTCTGCAAAATTTCATGCATGAGCAAATGTTGGCATAATACTGTTTTTAGCTTGGTACTGTCAATTTCTATTGCAATGCATTTTTACTGAGGAGAAAAATGTAATATTCTCAGTATGGGCAGCAATGAAGATGCTTTGTGTGGATTACCTGTGCCTCTTACCTTAAATGATTAGAACATTTATAAGTCTATCCCTGTGAAATGAAACTAAGTTGGATATAAGGCAGAAATGTTCACTGAACTAATTTCTTACACTTGTTAGAAGAACTGCAAATATGAAAGAATAAAAAGAAAATTAAAAGGAAGTGCAAGTC
Organism: Toxostoma redivivum; assembly: GCA_013397375.1. Taxonomy (NCBI): domain Eukaryota; kingdom Metazoa; phylum Chordata; class Aves; order Passeriformes; family Mimidae; genus Toxostoma; species Toxostoma redivivum. The sequence goes on along the minus strand of VXBI01012209.1, from coordinate 260,143 downwards.
ACGTTTAGCTTCAGAGTATGTGAGTTGTTCACTTACTGTTCACGATAGAGAATGTGTGCTTAACTCTCTTCTCTTTGTTTATTCAGGACTCCACACTTCTGTAAGAAAAACAAATACATGCATTTATCATCTATTTAAAATTAAATATATAGTTTCATTTGTGCTAGAGAAGTTTGCCATTTTCAGATTTAGTTTTGGCTTACTTCAGTGTTTAAAATCCTCGGCTTTTGTGAAAGCACCCAGCAGAGAAAATTCACATTATCCCTTTTCCTTAAAAAACTGCTTCCAGTCTTAGATACTACAATAGCAGCAGAGATGAAAAATCTACAGGTTCAGGGAACAAATCTCTCCTGAAACCTCAGACTAAAAGCTGGGCATCCTAATTTCATCTGGGCACCTGCAGGTCTCCCCAGTTCCAGGAAGGTGACAGGCTTTCACATTTCCTAGGCTGGCAATCCTCTCATCAAAATCAAATTCTCTTGGTGTATTAGATCTTGGCTGAATTACCCCATTAGACAGAAGGGTCAATGTAGAAAGAACATATGCCTCCTATGACAGCCACAGCCTCCCTCACCACTTTTGGAGGAGAGTGGAACATGCTGCAGAGGGGTGTTTGAAGCCTCACTCCTGCTGTTGCATACAGGAAATTTGTATGGTAGTAACTAAACACAGCACACCAGCTGCTTTAGCATTTCTTGGCCAGTTTACAGGCATCACAACAGAGGTGAGTTTTAATGCAGGATTTGAAAGAACACAGCATACTGCCTTTTTAGATTTTACTATTAACAATTTTCATTAATAAAGGCTGCTTGAGAGAAGGGAGAAAATTGGGACTGCTGGGCAATAAGGGTTACAATAAATGCAACATTAGGTGTAAAAGGGCAAGCATAATCAAGCTATGAAGGCATTAATTGAGAAGATAACTAATTGGATGCAGTTAAAAAATGGAGCCAAATACATAGTTACCAAGATAGACAAATGCATTTTAATTTTACATCAACTAGAAAATTAAAATCTTGTTATCTGATACTGTCACACTACAGCACACCAACACTTACATTGGCCTTTAGAAACGTAAATCATGATTCCATCAACCATCTCACTCTAATCAGCAAGCCATCTTTCATGACTCAAATAATACAGGACTCAAACTATAACTAATTATAAAATCTAATTTCCCCTTCTATTTTAGTAAGAAATTAATATTTCTTTCTCTATAATTCTGTCAATATTTATGACATACCAGAAATCACTCATTTGCATATGAGTCTACTGAAGAAACCTGCTAAGAAACAATTAAGAACTGTCTGGAGCTAAGGGCTATGTAATACATTAGTCAGAAGCATCTAATATTATAATGCTATTAAGTTTTAAACTTTTTTGAAAAATAGGTATCAGCTCTTCTATCTAGCATAGAGCCTATTTAATTATGTCCTAGACATTAGTGAGGAGCTGAACACTTAAAATGATGCATGGTTAGCCTGACAACAATTTGAAATCTTATTCTAAAGGGTTTAGAATAATTCAGATGCTGGTGTAAAACATAACTAATTTAATTCCCACAGTTTGTAACTCATATCAAATGTCAACTCATGTCGCTAGCCTTAGCAGACCTTACCTTGCTTGGTGCTCTGTATTATCTGTATAAAATGCTCTGGTACAGACCATGACAGACCTAATCTGAACTACTGTACTCAAATATCTCTTGAATGGGTTCAACCAAAACTTTGCTTCTTGCTGTCAAGTCAAGTCTTCCCAAACTGAGGTATTTGAAATTCAGAGACACTCAGAAAGAGGGTTCAATAGAAGAATCTCTAATCTCCACCTCCTCCTGGGGTTCAGAGCCAGGGTTTTGGTTCAGTGCCTGTGTATATCTTGCATTTGAGCAGAGGTAGCTGCAAAAGCCTTAGAGAAATTAACACCCAGAGTCACACCTGCTCTGTGGTACACTGTCTCAATCTTCCCGTTTCTCTAAGCTGTCTGTGTCAAGCTGTGTCATAATATTACTGAGCCTTTCAGGAGGTTCACTTCCTTCTGCTGCAATGACAGAAAATGGAAAGGAAAGGTAAATGTTTATTATAGTATTAATTGTAAATAACTGAATAAAAATATAGGTTTGCATTAGAGAAGCAAATTTAAGCAAAACTATGAATAAGAGCAATGCTGCATTGAGTGCAAATAGAGACAGTCTGCCTGCTCACAGTCTGAGTTTCCAAAAGAGATGAAAAATGTAATGCACATCTGGAATAAGTAACTAAAAAACAATCAATAACATTCAACAGTTGTCCAGGAAACTAAATACCATCACTCTTTGAAAGGATTTGCAGAGCTAAAATATAAGGAGATAAATAAACTGGAAAGATTTCCATTTCTAGAGGAAGATTAAAACATTACAAAAGAAATTCAACTGGGTTTCAATCACTTACTATTAAGCACAGACTATTTTTTTATTAGATATGTTGGAAGATAATTCATTCACCCTTGGTTATGGACTCCTGTGGGTCTTCAGTGAAGGAGATCCCCTGCAGTGACAACTGTATTTTCAGAGCTACAAATAGCATCTGTCATAGCACTAGTATCTTCCAAGGCTCCATTTTCATTTCAATAACATTTGCAAGGGAAGACGTTTCCTAATGAAACCATTGGAAATATCAACAGAAACACATCTTGATACGTGTGACTACATCTTGTAATATGCCTTTGAAGTGTAATCTATATTTAACAAATATTACCTACAGAAGATACTTTAAGGCATTTAATTTCAGGGTAAGTACTCATTCAAATGATCTGCAACTTTTGCTTCAGTTAGCATACAGATATGCAAAAGTAAGCACAAAAAAGCCTTTCTTCATTAATTCTAAATTCTCTGATCCCAGTCACGTTTATGGTAACCAATTATGGAAATAGTCCCATTAAACTGGGGCAGGACTGGAACTCTAAAACAAAATCAGTTCAGTCAACAGCACTGAATTTAAGATTATACATGCATATATTCATGCTTATGAAATGAAATGCTACTCCACTGCAAGGAAGGGAGTCTGAAATTTTTCTCAGGAAGCTCTTGTTTAGCTCATACAGAAAGAGTGTGGATTTACATTTATTACAGGTGACAAAGAACATTTTTAGCATCACAGAATCATGGCAAAAATAAGCCCCTTTTATTAGATGTTTCACTTTTCATTGTGAGCTGTGATACAAAAGATGAAAGGGAAGTTGCATGGTAATTAAAAGATTTCTCAAGATATCTTAGGCCATCTGCAGTTTCTGTATTCCATTACTAATTTTAAAGCCAGAACAACTATGTGATCCTTTACAAACTCCATGAAGAAACAATTTTTATCTGTTTAGGATTATGGGCTAAACATTCATTAGTAGAGCATATGGCTGTTATTTGAGTGGTCTTCTTTTCTCTCTTCTTTCAAACACTCAGGAATAATTTTGCAAACTGAATCTCTGTACTCTGGAGTAATAAAAAGCTGCTAATATATCATCATTATGGCTTACTGACAGTTCCAGAGCACAACTGGACAACATTTTTGTCATGAAGGAATAGAAGCTCTAGAAATCAGCTTCAAGAGAGTTTTGGTTTTGACAGAGCTTAAACTTAGCTCAGGCTTGCTCACTTTATTGATTGTCTTTCAGACGTGAGAACATCCACTAATGTGGCATATCTGGGAGGTTTGGAATAAACCATTTTGAAATTTTATGTGTCAAAATGAAAAAATATAAACTAAACTTTAAACAAAAAGCAGCTGATGTTTAGCCTACTGAATTTAGCAGCACTTCCTCAAAACAAAAGCCCAGGAGTCATAGAAGAGAAAATGGGTATTTTCATGAGTATTCAGATTTTATTCTCTGCTTTCGAATTATTTATGAGAGAAAATCAGATTAATTGAAAGTGGAGGAGTCCATTATAAATAGACTGACATCCTGTAAAACACAGAACTGATGTCTGGAAAAATGAGGCTAGCATTCGATTATGAAGTTGAAATTAGCTAATAACCAGTACAGAGTCTGGATAATTTCCAGTTGCATAATGTGCAACAAATTAAATGTATTTTGAAAAAAATGCAGTTGTGGGCATTTATTAATTGTTTCATATATCGAAAAAGAAGTTGTCATATATTATGAACTTTACCATCCTTAATCATATGTATATTCCACTATTTTATGGGCTTAATTTGCTTAGCATCAACCTCTACTGTGAGTAACATTGATTTTGTCGAAACCCCAAATAAGTCACAGAACAGATCTGAGGATTACTTCAGAAGGGATTTAAAGCACACACTGTGAATCTCTATACAACCACCACTTAAAACACTATCTTTTCAGGCCCAGATGGATTGCTATGGCAACAGAATCCCAAATACCAGGTTTGTAACTAACAAAAATTTAAATTATTGATGAACTCAGAGTTGTCTCTCTTGGACACCCTCCTATTCAAATACCAAGCTGTATGGTTAGAATACAGACAAATGGTTGATACGCAATTTCCCTACCCCAGTGAGCACTAATCCCAAAGGATTTCATTAAATCTTCTGGCTTAAATTTTTATTCTTGGAACAGCAGTCAGCAAGCAGGGATTACAATAAAACAGGCACTATTGAGGTCATTACTGACTGAATTCAAGCCTGTAATATAACAAAACAGGAACTAATTTTAAATATACCTCCACACACAACCTCCCCACTCCAAAAATAGCACTGCTCTAAGTTACTATATATTTGATGACAGCACTTTTTCCACTCACATCACCACCCTTCCTCCTTGCCTACAGGCAATGATGGAGAACAGTACTAAAGAGTAAAAAACAAAAAGACATATTTGATAGAGAGGTGCACATCTCATGGTAGAGGTGACTGTGCATAAACAACTGAGTTGCAGAACAATGAATGTAAGGAGGCTCTGCAGCCTTTGATATTCTGTAAATCAAAACCAAGAATAAAAACTTCTCTACAAATGAGTAAACCAGAAGAGAAAAAGTACTTATTGGTTTTTTATTTCAAATTTCATGAAAAGTCTGATAAGGGCACAAATAGTGGTAGGAAAGCCAAACACTGCTGAAAAGCCTCTCAGACTTTATACAGAACATGATTAACACAGGGAGTATTGGACAAAAATAGACCCATCAGTTCTCAAATAGCTTGTTTTAAAAGAAATTATGGCTTTAAAAAAGCCAAACAATTCTCAGGTGTGTGCCTACCATTAGGTGTCAATGTACACGAAAGAGAAATGGCAAACTTAGGACTGTAAGAGTTTATTACCAGATCAAATGTCCACCCAAAACTAGAAGGAAAAACCGGGACGGGGGCAAATTTGTGGAAATGGGTAAATATGGAGGGATGTTTTTGCTAATGGAAAGGGAACAATTATTAAAATAGAAAATGAAAGATAAAACCAAGGCATAGTCATTTCCTAAGACGAGAGATAAATTTAGAACAAAGAATGAGAAGGTGGTAGTGGTTGTACCGCACGCTTCCTGGTGGGGCAGGATAAATTCTCCCATTCTCATTCATACAATAAGTATTTATTCAACACAGCACTGAAAGACAGAGGGCCTATTTAGGAAAGCTGTCATTTGAACAGCCATTTAAGTTTACAGATATTAACAAGGTTGCAAGCCTTTTTCAGGTCTCAACATACCAGAATGCAGTTTACCAGAATGCATGTGCAGCAACAATGTGGACAGAGGAGACAAAATCAGTATTTAGACCCTGCTTTTCACTGCCTATTCAGTCTGTGGCCATTTCCACCCTGTGACCCATACATTTTAAAGGTGAATAGTTTTCAGCACTACGGGTTACTCTGCTTAGCAAAGGACTGTGCTCCTTGTGGAATTTGTCTCTGGGAATCCCTTTTACAATACTAGAAATGAAGCTGCTTTTTCAGCCTCTGTTCACTCGTATTGAGCTACCTGCCACCTGAAGTTCAAAGATCCTCCCCTGTAACTTCCTCAGAATTTCAGTTCTTAGCAGAACCAGGTGTTTCAAGTCCTGACTAGCTTTTTCTTGCTATTGCCATACACCTCCATCAGACATGCTCTGTTTCTGTTACACACAACTCATACACAGGCAAGAGCAGCTCCTAACCCTCAGTAAGTGCCAGCTGCTCCTCAAATGCCCCTGCAGTGCTCTCCAGTTGCATGATGCTTCTCACATTCTCAGACTCCTTCTCTTACCAGTACTGTCTGGATGGAACATGCCTTGTTACCCACTTTGGTTCTCAGTCCTGGTGGATTCAGATCTCTTCATCAAAAGCCTTTTCCAGCTTCTGCTTTATCCTCACACTTGGCTTGATGTTAGAAGAGCCATTCACTCTGATATTTCCATCAACCACACCTAGGTCAGCATCATAACTTCATGACGAATAAACAATCACATGAATCAGTAGGCACTAAAAGATTCTCTTTTCAAGAAAGAAAACCTATTAAAATGGTGATGACATGGCCAGTAACAATACAGTCACAAATGGATTATCTGAATCATCTTGAGATGTTTAAGAATTGTATGTGGCCAAAGGAATATCAGAATTTGGGGCAACAATAGCATTTCCTCCCTCCAGTAGCTATCCAGGACAATAACACTGTGAAGCTGCTGTACTCTTGCTGTATAAATGGGATGGTACATGTGTCAGAAATATGGATGCACACCAATTGTAGCACAGACTTCCAGTAAATCTGCACATGACAGACCACTGAAGTAGATAAGCTGGATGTGTTCATACTTTATGTTGTATCTGCCATGTAATAACTATGGAGCTGCTCTGGTAGGAATCTTCCCAGTGCGTAGCTTGCCATTCCTGCTTTGTGATTGCTGGATATGTCTCAGCCATTTTCTTAGACAAGAGTAGAATTTTCAAGCTTTACAGGAAACTTATATTTTTCTAATTGAAAATATGAATATGTGAGAATACTAACACCTATTAACAATGAAAAGCCATAAAAACTTCATACATCAGAGTGAAACTTCATTTTCCTAAGTGAAAGTTTTCAAGACTTCAGCTGAAACAACCAGCACTCATAACATGGCATTCCATCAAATTTAATTCCAAATATTTTTAGGCTTTTCTAGACAAGATATAGAGCTACAATTATTTTCTGAGACACTTTAGAAAAAAAGAAACACAGCTCGCTGTAAGTTGCTTCATAACTATTTAGACTAGGCATCTTGAATCATATGAAATTATAAGAAAATGGTTCCTAGCAAAATTGGTTTCAGATGTCATATTTAGGTTGCTTGTTACAGCTATAGATAAGACTTATTTAGAAGCACAATGAAGGTTTTTACTCTCCTAAATCCTTCCTAGAAAGATAACATCTTTACATTAGTAGATACACATTCAGCTGCATTCCAGCGTTTGGAGATTCAAAATCTAATTGCTTTTATCACAGGACGAAAGAACCTGCTGCACTATCCACTGCAAGAAGTGATTATATGTTACATAATGCAGCTGATCTTTTTGTTCTGGCGTGAGAGGTTGCATTTATTTATTTATTTATTTATCAATTCTGCTTTACGAAAATGTACTAATACGGGTAAGCAATTCACCCATAAAATCTGATCGTGAGTGTCAACACCTCAGCAAATAAAGTGACATAATCTATGGGTGAGTTGTTTCAATACCCATTCAATATTACCCTAGAGAGACCTATAGTGGCAACAACCTCAGTATTTCTTGGCCATTTAAATGCATCCCTTCAAAGACAACTTTTTAGATAAAGAGAAAATTCTAAGCAGACTTACTCTGTAGTTCATCTGGATATGCACACAAAATGTATAGAGATGATAATTCACACTGGTATAATGTCAGCCCACATCTTCTATACCATACAGTAAGTTTTATTCAGGCCACTGTTTTCTCCTAATGCAAACTATTAAAAGAAATAGCTGGAAGTCCATCAAGTCTAAACACAGACAAAAATCAAGCTACTGCCTACCTCCTCCTGTACTAATCCAAGAAGTAATGGACTGCATTCTGCTCAGATTTCTGGTAAGCAGCAAAACAAAACCTATAAAGATAGGTACATCACTTTCCAAAGTGATGTATCCTTGATTTCTCACATAAATTTTAATGTTGCTTGTTCTGCACCCACCATGCAATAAAGCCCTTTTGCTCCACAGCAACTGCTCTCTGCTCCCTTTCAACTTTTCATAACTATCTGGGTGCTTCATACCCCAAGACCATTATTTTTAACCTTCATGTGCAATTTCACTACTCTCACAATCACAGCTAGCTTCTCTTTTTCATTGAACTACATTTTGAACTACCAAGAGAATGAAAAGACACCAACTTAAGTGAAGACTTTTTTTTTTTAACAAGAAGAGATTATATTTTTTACTTTTCTGTGGTCAACAGGAGCAAAGCATGAAACCCTTAAAACTAATAATGAAACTGCACAGCATTGACCCCTTGCACTGGTACTAGACTTTATTAATAATAGGATCCTTAAATAAAGTAAGCATACATGAAGATTTTAAATGTTTCTTTTCAGTTACAACACATAATATTTACCGAAGAATTACCAAAGAATGTTTTTAATCACTCTACTATGTTTAGCATTAAAATAACTTCATCGTAACAGCATAAGAGCAAGCAAACAGTTAAACCAACATTGGTGGAAATACTTTACAACCTTATGGGTAGATAAGTAGGATGACAAAATCACGAGCAATCAGTTAAAAATAAAAAAAAAAGTTTAAAGCCTTCTAATTATTTATGTTAAAAACATAATTGTGGTGTTTCTGTCTCTGAAATATTTATGACAAGCATGGATTACTATTATGAGACTGTTGTATAAACATTATAAAGTCTGTCGGAAAAACGAATTCATCTTATACTATGTTCTCTGTCTTCCTCAGCATGTAAGAATATTAGACCTTCTTACAGTCAGTAAAAAAAACCCCAAACTTGAGCAATCATTAAAAACTATGTCCTTTTATTTAGTTCTGTCCAGAACATTACTTTCTCAGTGTGGCACACAGGGCTGTCTCCTGGAAGGAGCTGTATGTAGCACCACTAAGAGATGCACTGACCAGTATTTCTGGTCTTCAAACACCAGTAATAGGCTGACCAGTCAGTAGATCTTTCTGGTTCTTCAGCATTTTAGCTTCTGCCTAGACACACAGGCCATCAAATGAACTAAACCTAACAAAAGAACAGCATGAGAGACGCATGGCATGGGTATAACAAAGTTTTACCAAGAGCAATGCAAACTGGAGTTTCTTCTCAGGTTACAGGTTTCTCAGGTTTCTTGGTGAAGAAAGATAACCTAAATGACAAGAGTGAATACTGAGTGACACGTAACAGCCAACAGTGGAAAGTACGAGGTGGGCATGTAAGCGGCTGCAGCTTAAAGTGCTACCTTCATTCTCAGAAGCTGCAAGGTCAACTCAGCAGCAACTGCACAGTTCAGTAGGAATGTCTCACACCCCTGAGATAAATGGTTGTCAGCCTGGCTGGCTGTGCGAGGGAGAGAATTTGGTCATCAGAATCCTTAACCAAACACAGGTGTCTCAGTGTAGTGTGTCTAAGCCATGCTACCTTTCATAATTAGTGGCACATGGTAACATCCTGCCTGGCCACCTGGGCTTACTTCCCTGGTCAGCTAATAGGGTTGGGCTACTATCTGCAGTAAAGTTCATCTCCACACTTACAGAAGTACAGTGAAAGTTTTAACTAGCCTATAGCTGCTGGTATTTGGGTCTAAATTGATTATTATATAACATCATCTAAATATACAATTTCTGTACCTTAAAGCATTTCTTTACACATCATGTGCACACATCTGACAAATGCAACTGATTTTGCAATACTAAAGATGAATTGAAGCATCATGACTTTTTTCATCTTGAAACTACAAGCAGAAACCTACAGACTGGGGAACTGAGGCAGACCTTTTAATCACAGGTGTCACTCGGGCTGTGACAGAAGAGCTTAACTGCCAATCCTTACAGATTACATGCAAAGATATCAATAAAAAAAAAACCAGGATAAAAGACAAGTGGTGGTTTTGCAAGTCTACATAACAGTAAAAAAAAGGAAGCATCAAGTCCACATTCAGCAAATGTGATAGCCTAATCAAAAAGTAGCACGTCAGACAGTGCAGTGTTGATGTGCAGATGGCTAGGCACATTAAAAGAGGTAGTTATCATTATTGTTCCTTACGTATTTGAGTAAAGAAAAGACATCATGATACTGTATTTGCCTATAAAATCAACTTCCTCAGCTAGACATTGCCAGAAGGAATCTAACAGAAATGTCTATTCAGTGAAAATCAAATAATTACCTTGTAATTACCATCTCATGTGTCACATTTAATGTTAGCATTTCTGAATCAAGGAAAATTCAAAAAAAATCCATTTGAAATTCTTAAAAAACCATATGGGCAAATATTTTAATTGGGCTACTTTTGCTAATGAAGCTAACTATTCCACATAGCAATATTTCTCCCTCTTTGTAGAGCCAAATGTTAACATAAACCACCCTTTAATTTAATCTTCCTATCCATCTTGAGGAAATCTGTTTAATTTTTGATTATTAGATTCTCTGAAATACAGTTTATCCGGACCAAACTTCAGCCACTTCATAAAAACTACTGATTTGCACTCAAATAGCACACTGGAGAAGTCTGAAGGAAAAAGCCATTTGCTCTGTCTCAATTGATATATAGCGTAATTTTCCAAGATTCTTTCATTGCAATTTGCAAACACATTAGCTAAGTCTATGAAACAAAAGCAATCTGTACTACCCTTGGCCCAGAAAAAGCAGAAGCAGAAAGTTAGAAAACATAACAAATGTCTGAATCATCTTGAGGCAGGGACATACTCTACCTCAACATAAAACATCATTATCCAAAACGTGCCTCATCTATTTTTCTGACAAAGGAAGCTGGCCACTGAACACCTAATACTGAATACAGTCTTAAAACAGGCTGCATTAGACTTTAAAGGAGGGGCCTAGAGAAGGCAAACTTACCCTGGACTAACTGAAGGAAGCAACACTGCAGTTAGGTTATGAGACTCCCAGCCCCTTTGTCCAGTTCCTGCAGTTCCACCCTCAATTCCACAGTCACTCTAGCCACTCTGCAGTCGTTCTTCCCAAAAGAGGAAAGCCACTTAACACTGACATGCTGAAGTTCTCTCCTGAATAATCCAATGCAGAATCTAGAAGGTGCCACCGAACACCTTTCAATATTGTTACTTTTTAAACAAAGCAGATGTTAGGGAATACACTGTGGGCAGGAAGGAGAACTCAAGTGCAGCTTTGATAAAGAGCCAGATGAGAGCATAACTGCATTCACGGATAGGAAGGGACAGCATGATAGACACTGTGACACAGAATGATTGTTACAGCATCTCAGCATGGATGTTAAACAAATCAGCAAAGCACCACATGATGTATCTAAAACTTCATTTCAGCATCTGGGAAAAAGGAAATATCTGTTAAAGATCATCTTGTTCAAGGAAACACTTAATATGAGTTTCTGTAAAAAGGGAACTTGAAATTGCCTGTCAACAAATCAGCAGATGCCCTTTCTGAAGCTGACAGGTGCTTTTTGACATTATTGTAATGACCATAAATACTTCATTGCACAGGGTAAAATCAATTGCTTTAATCAATTTCTACTATCACTTATGAAGTATGCAGACAATTTTCTAATCTGTGCTTTGCAGTGACATAAAATATGCTCAGGCAAAGCTGACTGTCAATATATTTTTCTTTTGACAAAAATCAGCATTTTGCCTATAAGGTTACAGCCCTGTCTCAAGAATAACTGAAGCAAGGGCTCTTAAACAAAATTGATTCTCCTAAAATACAGTAACACAATCCACAGCAGTGTCAGTCTTCAGCAAAGTTCTATGATACATAGAGATTTCAGGATGCAATGTGAAATGCATCTTTATGAACAGAACAACCTGACAGCTTAAAACAGGAACATCATGGATTCATTCAGGTACATCAATAAATCCAACATCTCTGTCAACTATTTTCTTTCTGAAAGTTCCCTCTTCATGTATCAGAAAATTCAGGAGATGAGAAAATAACAAAGAAATCAAATATCTCCTCCTCTGGCCCTGGTTTCATTTGTTCATTCCTGATACACTTTCTATTCTTCTCCACCTTCTCCTTAAACTAAAATGGGCATCTAACAGAGCTGATAGCTGCCATTCTTTGCACCTAAATAGTTCCTTTGAGCACACAGTAAGAAACTGTCTTAAAGTACTTTTATTCTGAATCTTGCTATACTCATAAGAATAAGTTAAAAAAAGAATCTGAGAGATTACATTACCCTATCTGCAAAGCAATTCTTGCTTGACAAAAAAAAAATCCAGATCTACTTTTCTTGTAATTTGTCCAGTGCTCTCTCAGAAATGTGAGTTTGCAATGAGATACAAAAACAGAAACAGACCAATGTGATTTTTGGTGTTTCAGCTGCCATCTTCCATGGCCATTAAAGATAATACCCTTATCTTGGCTTGCTGAAAAATACATCTGAATTCATTTTTATCTTTGCAAATATGAATTGGAAATCATTGGAAGAGATCACTGAACATGTTAAGAAAAGCAAAGAGGAGTCTTAAAAGGTAGATTTTGAAGAAATGTGTTAGACAGATATTGTAAAAAAAAAAACCAAACAGCTGAAAAGAGTAGGAAGTATCTGAAAGATTGGAAACTTAATAGTATTTGGCACATGACCAGTACTGTAGACAAGCATAACAGGACAGAAGAGGGAAAGAAAGCAGTGGCTGGATACCAAAAACCCCTTGTTTTGCTCTAAAATATTTTAAGGGAAATGGTAAAGTTCAGCTATGTGTGAAACTCAAACTTGGACCAGGAAAAGCACAATAAAGTAGGATCTGAAAGCATCTTACATTAGTTGAGCTGAGGACTACCTGAACTGAATATTTATTTTCTTTCCATCTTATCCCTCAGTGAACACTGTGCCATTATTGTGGAGGTGAGTGGAATTAGTGGAGCTAATCCAGGGTTAGAAGGCAAGAACTCTAGAGATGTAATCCTGGATTGTTCTCTTGACTTGCTCTGGTACCATGTTTACTGTTCAGTTTCTCTACTAATAAAGCAGATACAATAATATACAACTCATGAAGGACCTTGCAGGATTAAGTGTGCAGTATTTTGCAGAAAAGCTGCCTAATTTAGGTTTCCTGCAACACTTAAATGGACCAGCCTATAGAGACTGGGCCTTAACTTATGTCTATAAAAATGTTAACTGCAGTAGGAGAGAATCAAGACAACCCTGAGTGTTTTTAAAAATTTTACCTTTGCATCACTAAACCATTTGCCATGGGGACTGAATGTCTGCACTTCTGAGACTTTGCTGGATTTCCAGATTTATACTGCAGGACAGTTGAAGTTTTCCTTTGGTCCTAACACCTTAAGATTGTTTTTCTAAGGCATTATAAACAGAAAAAAAGTACCACTCTCTAAATATCCTTCACCATTTTGTTTTTAGAAGTCTTTGAAACTGCAAGTGCTTCTTACTATTCATCTGCAGAGGGCTCATCACATTTGACTCTATGGGCAAGGTGGTATTACAAAGAAACAATGTCTCATAATACATTTAATGTGGTTCAGTTGCCACTGCTAATAACACTACATTTATCCTACTAAATCCCAAAGTATTATCTTTTCACAAGCATAGGAATTACTCAGCCAAAACTGAAATAGGCTCTTAAATGGAGCAGTTTAAACAATGATGAAGGGCCAAAGGACTGCAAGACTGTTACCAGTATTTTCTGGATTGTTTAAAGGTAATAAAGTACATTCAGCAATAATTTTAAATTCTTCAGTGTTCCGTGTTTCCCTCTCATAATGAATTTCTTTTAGCTGTTTCTTTTTCTTGTTGCACTCAGTGTTGCATAATTAAAATACCAAGATAAGGAATTTTTTGTAGTCCTAAATGAAATCACACTACCCTATGCAAAGGCACTTATCTGTATTTGTAGGCATGTATGCCTTTGTCAAGCTGTATCCACTCACACATATATTCCCTCTTTATTTACCCAGCTTCCCTAAAAGATCAAGCTCCAACGCTACTGCATATAGATGTTCTGCATTTATTTGAGAATTTTTGGTTACAAACTATCCTTGTTTGGATAACAAGGCGCAGTTATACTAACACGGGCATAAAACTGAATATATAAACAAACAATACATTATAAATGCAATTATTTTAGTTCCCGAATGTATACAAATATATAGCATTTAAAATATGATGTCATGAGACATTATATCAAAAATATATATATGTTATCAAAGGATCACCTATAATGGATCATCCATATCTAAGATAATGGGCTAGAGAGTCTTGAATTACACAAGAGAGATGTGAGATGATCCCAATTTAGATGCCTCCCTGGTAGCAGTAAAGAGATTTATAACAGTCTGTGCAAAAGCAGGGGGGCCTTTGACACCCAGGCTTTTCAAAATCCTTCAGTTAGATCAGTGTACCATTCTGAAATAACAACAAACATTGCAGAATTTGCTGCACAAGAATAACAAAGGAAGATTGTGCGCTCCAGCCTGGATACAGCACAGAGTTAGAGATATTCTTTAACGGGTTTCCATGCTTTTATTATGCACAGATGCCTTCTGAAGTCTTAAAAAAGTAACTAAAATGGATATTGAAAGACACTGTAATTGATAGTGATAATTACCCTGGTAGGAGGCAAAAGGTTATGCTGCAGCAGTACAAGAATATCTCTTTTCCAAGTCTGATAAGTATATTGATTTGGAATATTCTGTACCATAGGCCTGTTTATTAAATACAGCATTTTACTTACACTAGTCTTCCAAACATCAATAGAAAACTTGGTGTCCGAGTCTTCTGATTTTGCACAGTACAGGTAGTATCTTCCTGTTCTTTTCCACTCAGAATGAAATGGCTAACTCATTTCATAGGAGCCAGAAGCCAAATAAATTACCAGCTGCCAGTTATTGACTAGGCATCGAAAGTACATTTGGAGGCAACACTATGCAGAGAAACATGAGTCAGATCTACTCAACCTTGGATACCACATAGCACAGTCTTCTGCATGAAGACAGCTGAAAGCCCTGCACTGGAGATAGCAGTCCCACTGAACTACCTCGGATGTTGGGGTTTCCCCTAGAAGCAGGGTGGCCAAGGAAGGTTTTCAGCCTCTGTGGCCTCCAAGGATGATGCTGAGCTGGCCAGATTGCTGGCTTTAGCTGGTCCTCAATACTGACTGAAGACTGACCTGGCCTGAAATTTTTGGTAGAGCATGGAAAAAAACTTCTCCCTGAGAACTACAATAGTAGGACTACTACAAAAAGTAGAGGATCAGATTTGGGGTTTTTTTTATGAGACAATCTAATTATTCTTCCTGCTTAGTTCAGCCTACCTTCCTTAAAGCAAAGCCAAGATTCTGTGCAGCTTTACAATTTCCTTCATAACCAAACCTAAGGCATCAATACTGCTTTGAAATGAAAAAGAAAGAAATGAGAAAGTCCCAGGACTTCCAATACTTACTGAGGAACTGTATCACAACAAGGAAATTAATTTCCCCAGCACATGGAAGATATCACCCTAGGCAACAACTTCAGTCCTCTGCAAACACAGACAACCCTGAAAAAACCCCTAGGCTGGAATGGCCTTGACTATTCTGCCAAAACAGCAAGTCGCAGAAGACACCCTACTAGCCTGAAGCATCTTGACATTTTTCACACAAGGAGTCAAAAAGTACCTAAATCTCCAAGTCACTGGAAGGCTGTAGGAGAGATCAAGAACACCCAAATGTCATTAAGCTTTGCAATAACAAAATAATTTGTTAGTTGAAAATATCCAGAGCTTAACATGGTGGGGCAGTACTTTTCTACTTTTTCTACTATATGTGGGATGGAAGAGGAAAAAAGAGCTGCTTGTATTAGTTTTGCCCTTCTACAGTAATCATGTAGCTCTTGTAAGTTTTTATTCTGTTTTAATTGGAAACAGAGAGACCAGGTTGCTTCACCATTTCCTACCATGGGTCAGTAAAGTCAGTCTGTGCAGTTTTCATATGCCATAACACTGCATCCCAAAGCTTCCTTCATGCCTCACACTGGCTCTTCTTTGTTTCTTTCCCTACCTAATACTCCTCCTTCTTTATAAGGACCTAGTACATTAAATGTTTGGCTTATTAGATTTATGTTTGGCAAGTTAACTTCAATCACTACTCAGCTCTAAACATTTATGCTTCCCCCCAGATCAGTAAATATCTATTCACTTCATATTTAGCCTGCTTAACATGATCAGAAGGATCTTCCTGTGAGATGCTGAATTTCCTAAATAACAGCTATAGCTTGTGAAGAGGTAAAGACACTCAGCAAGATGCTTAAGCACACAGATAACTACTTTTAGTAGTCAGGAAACCTTTGAAACTACTTCTGTACTTAAATATATGTTTGTGTAACTGAATCAATGAACAGTACTCGCAGTCAAGCTAGAAGAGAGACATAATAGTAAAATTTGGCCCAGAAAAGGCCCAGATGGTTTCTGACAATAAATCAACCATAAAAATACAACATTTTAATTAAGCTTTGTTGTTCTACTCACGGATGCTTACCACTTTGAGTTTTGATGGCTGCATTTTAATTTAACTCTATTTGTGGACGAAGCATGCCCTGAGACAGGTAATCTACCTCAAGTATTATTTTCTTACACTATCTGACAGAGATATAATGCAAGAAAAACACATTAATTTTGGCATGTTGTTGTCTCATCATCGCGAAATTAAGTCCACTGTCAGTATGGTAGTAAAAGGTAAACAAACAAATGCTAAAATCCCTACAATCCTAGCATGCAAGAGAAGCTGGATCACCTCCTGCATCTTCCATACAGACCAGAACAACCTGTTGTTCACCTGGTCAGGACTGGTTGTGGTACCTCTTATGCTTAACATATAGTTTCATTCTTAACTTTTGGCTACACCCCTTGATATCTCAAATTGAACAAAATGACTCATCCATTTGTTGATAATGGTTATATAAAGAAGTGCTTTTAGATTATTTTTGAGATTCTTTTTCTCTCTCTTCAAAATATTAAAAAATATTATCTCCCCTAGTATTTAACTCTGAAATTAAAAGTAATCCTATGTTGCCAAAATTTCAATTTTAAAATGTCCTGGAGCAATTAATCTTGCTATTTCAAAGAAAAAATATTATCTTTTGAAATAAAAAATAAATCGGGCTTTTCTTGAAAAGTCTTTGTCTCTTACTTTCTCAAGGCAGTTATAATTAAATTCAGGTGTATTTTTTAAAATAAAATAAAATTACAGAGAACATTCCAATATCCTCAATTGCCTTGTGTGGTCCTTTACCTCTAAATTATCTCTATCCATGAGATGTTACTTTATTTGAGAACTCTTGATAATTCTTTGTCGTTGAAATTCACACCAGTACAAAAAAAGTATCTGATGTATTAATAGGAAAGTACAGGAGTTATAAAAGACATATAATAATATATAATAAATAATACTGATATAACACATTTGAGTCTCCTTATCTATGGTAAATATCCTTATACAAGATGTATCTTATAGCTTCTTGCACTTAAATCTGAATCATCAGGAAAATGAGAGTACCTGTCAATCTTTTCTTTATGCACAGATAAACTCTAGCAGCCAAATTTAAAGAACTGTATTAAACTTCATTGCCATTAAATACCTTTTGTCTCTCAAATGCTACCACTTTATGTTTATCTTGGTGATTTGTGAAAGAGATGAAAAGAATTTTCATCTTCATTGTAGAATTAAAGATAGAAGCAGAGATTCCAGATGTGAAAGAAACTCACCCTATTCAAAGGAAGTGAATGAGATTATCACAATTCATTAAAACTCATTTCAACCTTAGCAGGATCAGATTTGGAAAATCAGTTATTTCAGGGAAAAAGGTTAGGCTGGTTCTGCTATCCAGCAATTTCTCATTCCCTTTTAAGTAAAAAAGACATTCTGTAATGAAAACTGTAAATATTCAAACACCTGAAAACACTTAAAGTAACTAATTTTGATATTCAATGGGGTCTTTTGGTGAGTTTTGCAAAATGATACTGGGGGGAAAAAAGCAATCTTTAATGATTTAAAAATTACTGCATTGACAACTAGAACACTTACTAAGAAAATTATGTATTTAATATAAAATGGTTCCTTTATGCCATTCATTCAGCGTGCCTTTTCCTATACCACAGAAGTACATTTGCAATACTGTCACTGATAGCATGATGATGTTTTTAAATGGACATTTTATAGAACTTACTGTGGCTTGAAAGCAGGCATAATTTTAGACAATCTAGCATGCTTTCATTGTCTTTAGCTACCTACTGTATTAGTATCACCATAACTCTTAAAAGCCTGAGGAATGTCTTGCATCTATCTTTTACCTGAAGAGTTATTGAAAGTAAGAACTATCTTCTTGGTTTGGGTTTGTATGTTTCCCTTCTACAAGCAAGGCTGGTTAATAATGCTGAGTCTTAGTCACTGCTATAGCAGGAACACATTTTATCAGATAATAACCTCACTGCTATTAATTGCCCAAACTTCCATTCACTTTGGTTCCTTAGCCTTGCAGATTATAGTCTCATGACAAAAAAATAAAAAAGGAAAGATTTATACCCTCTTTTAGCTATCAATTTCCTTGATTTTCACGAAATAGAACTTTGTACACATTGACATAGAAAAAAATTTTTAAAAAAATTTAGTTAATTTGGCTGATTTTTTGAAAGTTATTTCTATTTTATTATTTGAAAAGAAATAGCTTTTTAAATAGATGAGTTTATAGCACTGATAACACTGCTCAGGGATGGAAAAGACATCTTGTACTCTGCAAAAAGTAAATTGCCTGGTAGTTCTCTGCAAGGTAAGTTTTAACAGAAGATTTATGTTTTGAGGTCAGGATGAAGCTGATGAATTTCATGAAATATGAGATTCCTTTTAAAACAATACAGAGCTATTTTCAGCTCAATGAACATATATTTTGCAATTCCTCCTCTTCCTCCATTCTTCTTCTGACCTATAACCTCCAAATTCCATTTCCTATTTCTGCTCAGTCTGAATGCCCTTCGGTGAAAAGCTGGGACCAAATCAATTTCTTTCAATACAAATCTGTTCTGTCCTCTTTCAGCTCAGTTCCTGTCCTGGCTAAGAAGCAATTATTTTCTGGGTATAATGAATATCACACCTTCTATTTGTATATGGTGCTCACTTCATCTCCACCTCTTCTCCTGTCATGTGATATAGCAACTTCTTCAACAGGTCAACAGGTTTATGCCTCCCTTTGGGTCTTTTCTATCTCCTTCAGTCTTCACTTTTCTACTTCTATTTGCCCTCCTCCTCCTGGTTCTAAGTCAGTTCTTAAACTCTATTCATTTATCTATTCCATGACAATGCTAAGAAATGCACTTCTTTTTGATTCTTCTGTCCAGTTTCCAACTCCTCCCCCAATTATTTCCTTCAACTTAATTCTCCTTGCTCTTTGACCTCTTGTTCTCTTCTGGTTTTCTGACCAACTGTTTTCAAATACTAAGCAAGAATGATGCAATTTCTATACTTCCAGTACCTTTTTCCTACGGCTATACTACTGAATATATGTCTTGGCTACTGCACTGTAAAAGTGTGGATGCTTCTCAGTTCACACATGAGAGACTTCTTACCAGTGGCATCAATCTACAAAGCCAGAAGTGTTTGGAATTCGTACTTATTGTCATCTCTGCAAGTGCTTCAGTCCTTCTTGCAGTAAGCACAAGTGATGACAAGTGATTTTGAATTTCTCAGAGTTTGGTAGAAATAGTTTTAAAATGGCTGATTTCAGAATATTAAGCACCTTTCTGCAACAGAAAATGAAATGCTGTTTTATATTTGGACATGGAAAAGAATGTAATTCTGAAGCACTAGACCTTTTGAAAATCACAGGGAGTATGTATTAATACATGGTTGCTTTTTGAAGTGATTTTTTTGTGGTTGGTTGGGATTTTTTTTTTAAATCAATCAATAGATTTCAGTATGGATAACAAGTTTTTATCACCCTAATGACACAACTACCTGAAAGCATTAAATTCCTTTATCAGACATGGCACTTTGAGACTGAAGTTGGTTGCTCCATATAACTACTATCTATCTTGGAAACAAAGTATAAACAACCCACAACTCTGCATGATCAGAGCAGGCCAACAGGCTGTAGAGGATACTACAAGGGGATGTGAGAGGCAGGATGGTGAATTTTTTAATCTGAGGACATAGCTCCGTCATTAGAGGTCATGTTCTCATTATTCTGATCCTGTGTGACAGTGAAGAAACAAACACTTCTATCTATTCTGTGACACATAGTATGTCTTAGGAAACCAAGTCAAACCCACCAAGATATATACCTGTTTTTTGCTGGACCTTCAAAATGAGAAGTGAGCAACCCCAAGCAGGCTGCGCATTAACCAGTCTTTCATTGAGGGCCATGGTGGGATCATAATATCACAGGATAAAATCAAGCACAGTTCATATTCATTAATCTCAAGCCATACTGAAGTATCACTCAATTTTCTTTGCTTGTGTTCAAGAGCACTCGCGTTTATATTCGTTCTGGCTTCTCATCTAGGAGACTTACAGTATTCTTTCTCAACATTTTTCTTAATAAAAGAACAAGGTGTGCTTCTTGGGGTGTCCTGTGCAAGGCCAGGAGCTGGACTCAATGCTCCTGATGGGTTCCTTCCAGCACAGCATATTCTGTGATTTTATGACACGAATTGAAATTGTATTCAAAACATATAAGTAGCTTTTCCTAATAGTTTAGTCTACCCTTTCAGACATGAACATATTGATTTCCATTTCCAAGGTTGTAAAAAAATGATGTTTTTTACAGCAATGTTTTTATTGAAAAAGTAATTGAACTCAAGAAGAAACTGTTTACTTGAGCATACAGGTAAGAATGCAGACCTTATCTGCATAGTCTCCAATTTTGTTAATGCTGGGTTCCAAAAAAAATAAAAGCAAACTTTTGCTAGGCATCTTTGTACCTTTTAGTGAAGTTACAGTTCAACCCTGGATAATATTTTGGTGCTATCTGTATACTTAGTGTACAAAAGGAAAGCTTGACTTACAATGCCAAACACAGAAATTTTAATGTCTTTTTCACAGGCCAGGATTCTAGTTCACTGCCATGAAAGAAGGAACAGAAAGGGTAAAGACAAGAACAGTTTTCCTAACTGGAAGTCTAAAACCTCTTTTCAAGAAGTGCTGAGTGCATTCCATCTCAGTATTACTTAATCCCTTTCAACTTGCTCTCTATAGAGACAAGCAGTGAGAACAGATACCATAGCTTGATTCTGTACTGACTTCATGTAAATGTTTCTTATTGCACTGGCAATCAAAGAACATGTCTTTATCCTGCTGCTTTTTTATTTCTACAACTATCTACATTTAATAATTTGGGTTTCTCTTATTGTTACTAAGTAGCACTACAGCAGAAACAACTAATCTCTTGCCATTAAAGGAAGAGTTATTGGAAGGAACTGTCCTGGCAGTTTTAAATATGAGAAATGTCTACATCTCCCAAAAATGAGATCTTTTTCAACATACTGGATCCCACGCTTGGACATTAGCTGCTGTGGAAATTCTATCAACTGGAAACAACAAGAAGAACTCTGGCACACACATCTGTCAGGATGTCTTCCTTTGGCAGCGCAATGCTACCCACTCTCATAAAGCAAGTAAGTCACATCCTGGTTAAACTGATTTAGGTAGATGAAAATTATATATTTGAAAATAACTGGAATTCATAAATAGGTAAATTAAAAAGCTGTTAATTTATTTTGATGGAGAAGGACCTTGGAAACGAGTTTCATTTACATTCCAGGGCACAAACATTAATAATATCAAGGTCAATGAAGAAGAGAGCTGACCTTCGAAGTAATTTGTTTTAGTTTGCAACTGCCAGATTCCATATGAGCTATGAATGTACTATTCACTCTCTTGCCATGTAAACTGACATGGGATTTGTTTCACAAAATTACGTTTTGCAGCAGCTCAGAGTGCAAGTGTCATTACAAAGTGAAGTGTGGAATTCTAAAGCAATTTTAAGGTTATTGGTAGAAAACACTTTTTTATTTATGCCAATGTAGAAAAGTTGCTAGTAAATTGAGCTACAGAAAAAGAAAAATATTTATACAAATAAAAAGAGTCAATCTTTCTGTATTCTTTACTACATTCTGTGTCTGCTGCAATACAAGGAGAAAGTTGCCCAAGGAAAGGTATTTTGTTCGAGATAGGCTTGGAGACAGCACTACAGCATTCTGTAAGTATTCATCGGGTTGTTTATGCAGATATAGGGCTTCTGTCAGACACTGGTAACATGCTTTGATTTACAATGTTTATGCTGATAAACTCTTACTGCAGGCCTCAGTAAGTCTTTTACCTATCCATCTAATGAACAACTGGACTTAAATTAGCTACTCATTCAACTTCAGTAATTTATCAGTTACCTTAAGGAGACTAGATTTTGTAGATCAGTAAGAATAATAGGAAGCTCGTAGTCTAATATGTAGGTTACTCAGTCACTATGCAGAATTGTTTACAGGCTCACATGGACAGGATAAACAAATACTCAGCAAAGGCTTTGTCAAAGCTGCAAAGTCAAGCAGCTGAAAGTTTAGAAATATTGTACCTCTAGTTAATATCCTAGAAAAGTTTTGCCCTCTAGTTAATCCATCTGTCACACTAAATTATTAATATGGCATAAGAATTTCACACCCACAATCAAGAACACGAATGTTTTGAAGAATGAGTTTGCATGGCAAAAGCAGCTCATAAAAAGTAATTCTCATTCTTTTAAAGCTGGAAGATAAATATGTATCACAGAGTTTGAAGTCTGAGCTGATCAAAAGCTGCAGTGGATTTTTCTCAATACATATGAACAGCTACTGCTGGCTGTAGTTAATACAGCTGAGAGATAAAAGCTGGTATTCCACCTGTATGAATTTGGGCAGAATTCTGTGTCCTCCTGGAAGAGGAGGGATAAAGAAAATCACAATTTTACCAAAGTCATGGAGTGGACACTAAGCAGAAAGAAACCATGAAGATCTCATGAGAATTCATTTCAGCAACTCCTGGGCAGTCTCAGTGTATCCTTATCCAGCTCTTCTGTTGCATGCTTCACATCACAAAAGCCTACCACAAAGTCTAACACCATGGAAATTTCTGGCAAAACTGAAAGAAAAAATGTTGAAATAGAAGGAATGGAAATTCCATTAAGTTTGATCTACAAAAGATCTCATTTTTAATATGAATACCCAAAATAATTTTATAAAATTTTTGAATATATATTGTGAAACTCTAAGAAAACAGAAAATTCAGAATTTTGATGCCAAGATACCTACAAGTTCTACATCAAATCTTATTTTTAGGGTGAACTAGAAGGTATAATTCTAACAAATTCCAAAAATTCGGATGAGTATCAAAATACTTGAATGAAACTGAATGAAACTCAATAAAAATGACAATGAAAACTACTAATTTAAAATACTTTGGCTTTCACTTCAACCACAGCATTCTGCCTGTGCCAGTTTTTTTTTTTTTTTTTCTGGGTCTAGACCAGAATAGTAGTACTTAAAAAACAGAATACTGGTAAAAATTGCATCTTTGACACTAAATCAGATTCTATATAGAACTGACATTCATTGGAGTCTTGAAACTACTTGTATATATTAGGGCACTTGACTGCAACCACAATGCAGACAAACTTTGGCTGGGAATACTGGGTGGTTTGGTGAACTTCCACTTCTTTCACCAGAAGGAAGCAACAGAAGGCTAGTTTTAATAGAATGCATTTCAATCAAACTTGAGGAACATTTCAAAAGACAAATGAAAATAGTTCTTCTCTAGGGCCTTAATATTAGCTTAATTATGAAAAAAGTATTAAAAGTTAAAATGCAAGAGAATGAATGAAAACTATTTGGGGAATAGGAAGAAACAACTTAGGCTCAGGAATTAGTAGTTTATGAAAACATGACACTAAATTCTAAAGGAGAGAAAAGTAAAAACGTAGACATGCATTGCAAAGGGAAAGGAAATTTTTCTGAAAACTGTAAAGGAAAGGCTACATAGGAACTTTTAAACATTTTGTATTTTTGAGAAAGGAGAGTCATTCAGTGGTTTTACCCTTCCTCAATGGAATTAGTAAAAAAAATAAAAGAAAGCCCTTAGCCAACAAGTTTGGCATCTTCTCGAATACTCATTCATTTTAGAAATGTATTTTTTCACTAATAATGTATGAATAGTCATAGGCTCAAGTTCCTGTCACTGCTGTTATTGGCTAACATTTGAATTGATTCTGATTTTGAAAAATGTACTTTACTTTAAAAGCAACCCTAATATATCACAAATTACAGTAAATGGAGTTGCCATTTTGCACAGCATTATGATTATGGACACCACAAGAAATAGCTGAAGATTACATCTATTTAAATATGGACAATGCTGTTTAAAGGTCAAATGGATGTTTTGCAGAAAAACATAAGAAGACAAACAAACTAAAATCTGAAACCTAATACCACACTTTAAATCCCAGGTAAAGTTTACCTTAGTATCAGTGATGTACAGGTTACCAGCACAGGTATTAGCACAGAGCTTGTACACAGGTCCTTGATGATATGCACTATGTGTTTGACAATGCTGTCAGTCAAACTTGTGCAGTAACAAGAATACTTGAAGGGTAGCTGGCATGTTGAAGAAAGAAGTTCACATTTTCTTATTTTACTTATGTGTTTTAAATAAAATATCCTAAGTATTACAAAATGGGAAAATAAGATATTAAAAATGCTGCTATTTCCCCTGTTCAAATTAGTTCCCCATGAACCGCATTACTACTAGCTAATAAAACCCCTTCCTTAGGATAGCCTTGGGTCAAAAACACTCTAATGCAGTGGAACATTTTTATTTATCATTCATATTAATACATTAAAAATTGGCTAAAATAGATTAAATAAAATCTGTGAATACAGTCTGTAAATCAAAATAATTTAAAGAAAATACTGCCAGAATAAAGACTAAGCAGAATAGGAAAATGTTAAGATGATAGTAGCATGAAATTTAAGATCAGAAGTGTTTACAGTTTATGAAAGTAAACCAAGGTTTACACAGACCTGTTTCACATTTCAAATGACACAGCAAACAGCAGTAGTGGTGATCTGAACACATTCATGTGCAACAGTTATTTGAAAAGGATACTATGGTCTAAGGTGCATAAACAAGGAGATAACTTATAAATCAAGAAAAATAATGGTTCCATTAAAAAAAATCCTTGTGTCAAAAGCTATATGAAACTTCTCTGGGTTTTAATCTTTGCAATACCTGCATATATGATTTTAAAGGCTTAGTCTCAGAGCTTGAGCATTCCTTAATGCAAAGCAGATAAAAATGACTTAGCCATTTATCTTCCCAATGGGTAAAAGCTGGACAAAGGCCAGCTTCTAATATATAAGACTCAAGAGAAGATAAAATTTAATGGACAAAACTTGCTTATTCTGCAAGTTGAAATAATAGCAAAAGAGATACATAGCAGCATTCATTAAACAGAAATCTGATGAACTCACAACCAGAATTTCTGTAAGGTATGGGCAAGTATCTTTTAAAAAATTAAATATGCCTATTGCAAGAAAATGCCTTTTGATATATCAAACTGTTCAACATTTGACATATAGACCACTTTTCTTCATGCTCAAAACATTTCTTTCTCTGAAGACAAACTTTTCCAAAAGGTATATTCATTTAGTAGTTATAATGAATTCAGGTGTTAAAATTTTCTGTAACTAATGTTTAATCTCATACTGTAAAAACAATCTAGTTAGGTGCTTTTAGTTAATTTTAGTCTTTGTCCAGTCAGCTATCAGAATTTTGTACCCATCTGTAGAAATGGATGACTTTGACATGCAGTGTGTTTTGGTACTTGAGATAATCAGATAACACTGCTGCCAGGGCAAAGAAAATATAAATCTAGTTACCAAAATTAAAAATAAGATGGTTGACTTTCTATTTCCAAAATAAAGACTAAACTACTCCAAAATGCAAGCTATAGACACCAGTCTATAGATACCAGTCTTAAAATGTCACCAGCAGTTCAGGACACTAGAGTCAAGGATATTTAAATTCTTTAGCAGGGAAACCTAGAAAGCTTATCTGGAGATTAAAAGGTTATTTTATGATGAAAGGCTTCAAGACTTCTGAATCGGTTCAGTATTTGAAAGAAGAATAAAATGATCATAGGAGGTACCAGTGAACCTGAAATAGTACTCTACAGATTATAAATGCAGCAGAATTAAAATAGGAGATGGACAAGGAAGTAATATAGCAGAGGAAAAAAAGATGATACTTCTCTGTGATGCATAAGAAGCAATGGAACACATGAAGGCAGTGAAAAGACTGTTAAGGGGATTCACAGCTGCTTAAATACTCAGTGTCAATATTTGACAGCTGTTAGGTGGCTGCATCTGTCCAAAGGCACCTCGATGGACTTGGTTTTACCCCACCACGTCTACTTGCATCATGTTCGGTATCTCAGGCTTTTAACAGAAAGAAAATCAATAGACTGACTTATCTCCTTTGCCTTTTCTTTAATTTCGTTTTGTATTTACTTAAGCATCTTCCTCTTGCTCTACTACTACTTAATCATCACGCTACCATACTTACACTATTTGACTCCATCCATTCCTTTTATTTCATTCAGTTCATCAATAACCTGTGACTCTGCCACGCTTTGATTACTGGTCCATATACATTCTCAACTAAAGGATCTTCAACTCCACTTGCCATCTTACTGTTCATAGCACAGTGCTAGCTTTATTCCTTACCTTTCAGAAGCATTTTTAAACATAATTTACAGTCTCCTTATAAAATATATGTCCTTTTCTTACCAGTGTTTTCTACTACACTGATCAATTCTTCCCCAAGTCTTAAACCTTGCCATCCTAACACCTCCACAGCCTTCCACATTACTCCTTTTCTTAACATCTATTTCAGACTCTGTGGGCCTCTAGTTTAGTTTTCACTCATCCAGTTTTTGTCTCTTTTCCCTATTGTACCAGACTCTCCTAACTTTCAATATTGCATTTTGTGAATATTATGTGGATTCAGCTGTAATTTGAGAGTCAATGGCTCATTTGTTTTACACAACCAGCCAGTTCTCTTTTATGCATGTTTAACTTCCTTTCCAATTTCATTACTCTAAGTGGCCTGATACAGCTCAAACTTAGTACAGGTAGCCCAGAAAAACTTTGACTTCTCTAAATCCATACCCATATCTATTCTTCAGTGCTAAGCCTTATTAATAGAAAAAATTCTGCAGTAGCTCAGGATATATTTAAACTCTTGCCCTTCACTTAAATTCTTCCTTCTTCACAAAACTCGAACAAAAACTTTATCCCTTCAAAGTGAAAAAAACTATCCAGCCCTAACTTCCTTCTTTCTTTCTTGGTAATCATAATTTTCTTGCCTTCTCCTCAACTCCTGCTCACTTCTTGTCTCCCCTGATTTACTTCTCTGATAATTTTTCTCCATTATATATTGAACAGTCTTATCAAAATCATAACTTCTGTTTCTGTGCTCATTTGTAACTTTTTTCCAAATTGCTACCAAACATCTTTATTAATCCCAACATAACCATATTAATTCAATTTTTAAAAAGAACCTCATTTCATGAAATCAGAGACACTAATTCATATTAGCTAAATTAATTTTTCCACCTCAACATCATATAGTAATGAAACAAATCAGGTAATTTTGTAATAAAAGCATTACATGTAGACTTCTGGCTGCAAAACCCTAATCCAGAAAGTGGTTTAAAGTGTATCCCCTGTGAATCTAGGTATCTGGAAGGCTGATGCAATTGGAGCTCAGTCTAAAGGCAATCTGAATGTGAAATTTCATCTGTAAGTTAATGATACTCTAACATAAGCAACCTTCTAACACTAGCCTGAAGTAATTCATGGATGTTTCTGCATCTGCTTGTTCACAGGTGTATTTGGTATGGCACAAATACTCAAGAGATAAGGAAGGCTGAGTAAGGCTTTACCAAAAACCCCCACAGTTTTGTCTATACAGGGGAAAAGGAATAAAAGTCTCCCCCATCAAAAAAAAGACAAAAAAAAAAAAAACCAACAGAAAAAAATCCATGCCAACCATATTCTGGTTAAAAAAAAAACCAAAAAAAAAAAAAAAAAAAAAAACCAAAAAAATTAAAAAAAAGTTTAGATAGGGNTTAAAAAAAAAACCAAAAAAAAAAAAAAAAAAACCAAAACCCAAAACATTAAAAAAAAGTTTCGATAGGGTAAGTTTCACTTAATACAAGAAAAAAAATTAAATTGTCACCTTAAGGTTATTTTTTTATTCCTTTTTAATATTAAAATGCAATCTTACAGCAATTCACAATTACATATTTTTCATTAGTATCTCCAAGTGAAGCAGACTAGAAATTGGTTGTCCGAAAGTAGTGCCAACTGCCTAGATCATCTGTATCTATCATACATAGAGATATAAAAAGCCTCAGGTAAGAATAATGATCATTATTTATCTATTATAATAATCTACTTTTTCTTACCCCTCATTCATGTCTCATTATGTCAAAGACTTCTGGCCATTTTTCTCTAAATTACTGTGTTGGGTAGGAAAACATAGTATCAAATCAAGACAGGTGTGTTCACAGACATAAATAACCAGCTGTGTTTAAAAATTCGGAAGTCCTATCCAGTTCCACAATCCTATGATGGCTAGGTAGAAAAACTGAAGGGCAGAAAGTATAATCACCTCCAGCCCTTCATCCTGCTCTTCAGATAGTTTTTCCTACCCTCAAGGCAAGGCCAACTGATGCGCCAATAAGCCAGCTCCTGAAATGTCAAAGGGTTTTTAACACCAATGTATTGCGATAAATCAAAACCAGGCTAAGTCAAAGGAACAGGTTGGACACAGTGTACTCAGGGAAGATACCATCTTTCAGGAGGTTCAAGACAGAAACCCCTCCCTCCTCAAGTCATCTCACTGCAATCCATTGTTACATCACAGGTTAGCACAAGCACAACCAGGAACTGCAAAATAATACTTAAGATACATAACAAAAAAACCCCAAATAAAACAAAACAAACCCACCCTCTCCCCATCCAAAAAAAACTCCAAAGAAAACCCACAAAAAAACCAACACAAATCAGCATGGAAAATTTGAAACAACTAAACTGAAAATGTTGAGAAAACAACTCTCAACTTTGATGTGTCTGCTTTCAATCCAAAAATAAGACATGATATGGCTAAATAAAAAGTAAAGATAATTCATTTTTTCTCAAGTTATATAAAAGATTTTATACAACAGTTAATCAAAAGGGCCAAGTAATGTGTCCATGTCTACATCCTTAACCATTATACTTTATTCCCAGAAAATGCTACCTAAGCAGACATAAATATATAAAGCAGTCAATCTTCTATAGACTTAATATTATATGTAAGGGTGTCATTTTGCAACAGTAGACTTTTGCTGTAATACTGAGAAACCTTCATCATATAAATAAGTTGGTGGCAAACTTCAGTGTAAAGCTGAGACCCATCCATATGCAGCACTCAGCACAGTAAAGAGTTGAGGTATGCCAGAGTACATAAGATCACTCTTCAAAATGACCGTAAGGTTTTGTGCCTCCCATCTTTCTAGAGCACCAACACTTAACCAGGAGATTTCTTACAACTATAAGCCAGTATAAGAAATTTGGTACATGACCCTTTTTGGGAATGTAACTCATTTCCTACTGAGAAATTACCTATTGTTTAATGGGAAGTCGTTGATCTCTGCCCACCATCTGCTTAGTCCAACTGCTTATTTAACATATTGGGTGATAGCAACACTTTGTCTCAGAAATTACCCTTGCTGAAGCTAATGAACATCATGTTGTAATTTTAACTAGATTCAGATTTATCTCCAGTCCTAGCCAAGCACTGAGTCCATTAGTTACTGACGGTGACTAGTGTGTTTGGCTAGCACATTAACTCACAAATTGTTCCACTAAAATCAACAGAACCGAACATGCAAAGTTATCTCAACAATTGGGATACAATCTTTACTTCAAGGTGTCATCCTTTCACAACATCTGTATACAACACCTGAATCTGATTTAAAAAAAACTTCTTTTGGATGTTTTCATGCTACAAAATTATGTATCTTTCTCTGTAAACCTCGGGACAGATCAAAAGGGTTGACTGTGACACTTCTGTGAAACACAACCAAACCCTGCTAGCCTGTATTCGAAAAGAGAAAGGAACTCCTGTATTTCACTGGCAATTGTTCACATACAAGTAAAACATCCTCCCTCCATAAAGAGTTTTCAATCAAAAAAATATACCATCAGGTAATTTATAATTCAAAAGAACATCCTTCGACACAGGTTATGAAGAAGATCCCCAACTAGACACCTGCACCTCTCAAAATGTGGTGTGAAAGGCCAGGAAGGGCTGCTGAATTCTGCTACCACAAGCCAGCTGGGAGGAGGTGAGCCTTTAAGTAGCAGAATGTGCCTTAACATGTACAGACCTCTAGGCACAAACATTTTATTACTTCAAACTTTCCATGGACAAAGTGCTCAAATTGGCTAACAATTTACTGAAACCAGTTTATTCACAATACCACTGCTACTATGTCACTAGTAACTTTTAATCTCAAAATTTGTTTTTTTACAAAAGCTGGATTAATAGCATACCCTGCATCATCACCGACAAAACAGCATGAAGAGAGGTTTTCAAATGGTGTCAAATTGCACGTTTCTAATACACAATAGTGAGTGAAGTCTTATACAAACATGCCATAGAGCAGGATGAGAAAGTTAATGTAAAGATCACCCAATTCAAAATTATGTTTTTCATGTCCTTCCTATTTGCAAACAATATATTGGAAGCAGCTGCTCCCAGACACCAAACTGCCTGAGTAACTGAGGGGTTGGCAATATCTATGTGCTGCTCAAGAACAAGCACACCTGAGCAGTCATAAGCACTAGCCTGCATTGTAGACCTACAGCATGAATGTGTTTCTCACATTTATTATGTAACATTCTCCACATAAAGACATAAGCCAGAGACTGCAAGGTTGCAAGGTTGGTTGCTTTCATGCCAACAATAAACAACAATAAAATGGGTGTGTTAAAACACTGTTTGCTATAGTAAGGCCCAAATCTCTCCATCTTTCAGCAGCACATACAGAGAATGTTTTAATCTAGAAATACGTATGTGGCTGCTAGTGAAAAAAGAAGCAACAGAACACACAGCAGAGAGAGAGACTGAAAGGATTTTTAAAATCTGTACATTACCGTGTTGTAAACCATTTATCTACAAAATTAGTTTGAGCTTACAAGTATGTCCAGCCTACCCTTCTAAATGCATTACATACAGTTTTGCAGCAGTGGAATGAAACTTAGTAGCCAACGGCCTTCACATATAACTAGTTTGTGCTGAAACAATTTGTCCATCTTATTTAACTGCTATTTGCTGCAGTACAAGGGAATTCTACCTGATACAGGTTAGACTTCTGATGTCACATAAAAATAGCAACAGCTGTCCTTCACAAAATTCACTACAGCTTGCATCTCCCCCCAATTCATTAATCATATATTCTATGGATGTCCAAGTGCTTCTTTCTGTTTCTTCCTCTGTGCCTGAAAAGTAGAGCTGCATTCTCTACGTTTATGTGGGTCATTTCTCCACAATGACAACAGTTTTTAAAATGGCATTCAGGATTAAAAAATGGAAAGAGACCCCATTTCACTGCAGCCACTTGTTCATAACACAGAGAGGTAACAGTGTGACAGGATGGAAGCTCTCTCTCCTATCTCCACCTGCTCCCTCTTAACTTTTTTAGTACTATTCCAGTAGACTTTAAATCTTACTTACAAAAGCCAATACACCAGATGTCCCTGATTGTCCCACCTGCTAGCTGTGTTTACACTCTCCATAACTGGTCCACCTATTCATTCTCATGCATGCATCATGAAAGAAGCACTGGGCAGTGTGCATGACGTGTTCTCTCTTGGACCTGGTACAGGGTATGTGAAGAGTGATAGCTGCTTGTTTTAGAGCTTTTTATTTTAGTTCTAGCTGCACAGCCTCACCTGCTTTGCTCAGGAGGTTCCATGTTGACAATCTGTAATAGCTGACTTGAAAGCCACCACACTAGCAGGATCTGGTCTGGGAACTGAAATACAACAGCCTTAGCTACTCTATTTGAGTTTCTCTGCCTAGAGATAATATAAAATCCCTCATCAGTCAGTATATATCTTCCTCACCTGTGTTTTGATCTTCAGGGGTATGGTTTTCACACAGCTGTTCCCACCTTGCTTTTTGTTTAATACAAGCTTTTAAAGAATCATATGACAAGCTCAGGAAACCTTGGCTTCTATGTGTGCTTCTCCTGGGAAGCAGGCTACACTGTGCACACACAGTTCTGTGTCACACAGCATAACTGAAACTTGTTTACTGCTAGCAAAGCTTATTTACAGCCTATCACAAAGCTAAAAATACTTTTAATTTTCCCACAATATAAAGCAGACTGCTACTGTAATTCTCATCAAATCAGATACCCTGCCAAGGAAACATACAGGTTTCTGCATTCAGTCTTCAGCCAGCACTGAATCTGTCTGCCCAGGCCAAGGTCTACAAAGACAAAGGCTGATTACAGAATCATTGTGCAAATACAGCAATATACAATAAAGAAATGTATGTAAAAAAAGAGTGCCTTACAGACAAACACTGTACAAATAGACCTCTGCATACAATGAACAATACCATCACATTTTCCTGTTTTTCTACAATATATCCCAAATACTCCCAATATGTACATCTGTCCATTTTATTATCCACAACTACAGATCAAAGCCATAAATGTATGTAAATATATTTACATATAAATATCCATTATTTTCAGTCATTTAAACTGGAAACTACAAAGCAAGAGTTATGCCTACAGTTGCATGTATTTATATTCCTAGTTCTTTAATGATGGATTTCTTTTACTGATGAGATGATGTTCTATATGTTTGTGATTCCACGCTGTTTTCTGAATGACTACCGTTATCTGTATGCAACATGTTATTAAGGCTATTTTCCCACTTTCCAGTGACTTCCTACCTTACATCCCTCAGAATTTGGGGAATGGACCCAAGATTCACATATGTTGAAGAGTCCAATTATGATAGCTATGAAGAGACCAGTTATAGCCAATTATTGCTATTACTAATGCTAATTAGTAAGTAGCAATTTGTTCAGAAAACTAACTGGAAAAGAGAACAAAGAAACTCATCGATGAATAAGAAAGGTCTGTCTTGGTTCATCTGCTGTTTGGGCAACGATTTATTTGGTTTTGTGGGAAGGTCTGCCATGCTACAGCTGCTTTTACAGTCTGTTTCTTGAGATATCTGAAGAGCTAAGTCTGATATAAAGATCTGACGGATGTCTGCCTAACTAATGTATGTAGCTATTACTTTGTATTTTTCTTCTTTATTACATTTTCAGAATCAAAAAGAGATAAGCATTACCACAAGTCACTGTTATCAATATCAAGAAGACACACACAAAAGATGTTTGAACAAAATGAAATTCTACATGTCAGTAGTAGACAAGCTGTTGTTGGAAAGCGCCAGATAATTAAATTTTACAGAGAATCACAAATTTTGGACCTCTCACAGTGATGAGATCTGTCAGACACAGATAAGAATTTGTATTTTTAAAATGTACAAGGTTTCATATCGCATGTTCTTTTAATGTAAGAACAAAACAAACCAGTGTTTGTGCCAACAGCTCCAAGCAGTTTGTCATACTGCAAAGGACAAAGTATCGCTCTGGTTGGGCCGCCACCATTCTGACACCAACAGACAGAACTCACAGATAATAAAGCAGGAATCTGTATTCACCCAGTTTACCAAAGAAATAATAGGAGGACAGCAGAGGATGTATTTACCTCAGGACAGTGCCCTACCCAAGGGTGCAGAGAATAGGAAGCCCCAAGAGCAGAGGCAGGCACTAGAAGGGACACAGCAGGTCTGCCTGTCTCCAGCTGAAGACCTGGACGCCCACTGGGACCCTGCCCCAGCACGGGCTGGGTCTTTTCTCTGGCATGGTTTGCACATGCAGGACATAAAAAAATGGAAACAGTGATACAGAAGGCAAATATTTTTTAATATTTCAGGGGAATGAATGTAATTTTATTTTTTTTCTTTTCAATGCCACATACAAAGGGTTATACACAAAACCTGCTCACTTGGTATGAGATGAAGATAGAAAAAAGACCCTCAAGTCTTCCAGACTATCCTGAGAAAATGACCTTAACTTTCACTGGCTGCTCAAACTGTTTTAGAGACACTGTGGTGTCTGGGGCACGGCTGTCCTGGTGCTTGCAGCAGAGGCTGAAGGGCACTGGGAGGAGAGGCAGGGTCTGCCCAGGGCTGGTCACAGCAGGTTCCAGATGTCCTCACTGCACCCACCACAGGGCACAGCTGAGGTGGGACAAAACCCCCTGGGAATACCTCTGCAAAATGTATTTAACATGGTGTAAAACCACTGCCCAGCAGTGAGAAGTGAGAGAGGCAAGGGTGAGAAACAGCCCTGTGCACACCAAGGTGAGAGAAGGAGAAGGGAGAAGGAGCCCCAGGGGCTGGAGCAGAGATTCCCCTGCAGCCCATAGTGGGGACCATGATCATGCAGGTTCCCCTGCAGCCTCTGGAGGTCCCCAAATTGGACAATGGGGAAAAGGGTGAGGAGTAAGAAGTGACAGGGATCAGCTGTTATAAACTGGCCACAAACCTCACTTCCCACCTCCCTGCGCTGCTCAGTAGGGGCAAGCAAAAGACTTGGGAATGAAGGAGTGAATTTGAGAGGAACGAGGGCAGAAGGTGTTTTAAGTTTTGTCCTTGTTTCTCACCATACCAGTCTACTTTAATCAGCAATAAATTAAATTAATCTTCCTGAAAATAAGCCTGTTTTGCCTGTTAAGGCAAGTGATGTCCCTGCCCTCACCTTGAGACTTATGGACTGAGAGAGGGGCTGAGTGGGAGCCTGGCAGACAGTTGAGGTCAGCCCACTGCTCTGGGGAATCAAATTTGGGAACTTTATAAATTTAGGTAGTCTAATTATATAAAAGTGACCAAAGTTCATTATTCATTACAATGCTAAGCACACTTGCTAATAGTGAGGTGAGCAACACTTGCTACACAGAAAGTATATACTGGTTCCACCACCTGATGCCCCCAGCCACCTTCTATGAAGGCTCAAAGTTCTAGAGTGGCTTCAAAAGCTGCTTAAACTGATTTAAAGCTTTTCTACTGCCAAAAGAGAAGAGATCCTGCCCTACTTTTCCCATGCACATCAGTGCACTCTTCTCTTGCGAGGCAGCAATAAGGTTTATCTGGCTGAGAACTACTGTTCATTTTTAGTGCTGGAACAAAAAGGGAGCATAAGATCATCACTTCCAGCAAACATGCTATCATAACTGTACCCTTGGAGTGCTTCAGGCTCATGATTTCAATGTACCTCAGAAAATAACTATGCTTATGAGACTTGGATCATAGCTGTCCCCCTAGCTTCACATTGGGGTTTCTTAAAATGTCCATCCTGATTTATTCAGATGTAAAGATAGTAAGAAATATCCTGCTGGGTTTTTTTGAGCCAATCTGTTACAAAATTTTTTCAACATTGCTTGACCAAACCTGTGACAGGACCAGAAGACTTTCTGATCCAATCTAAATTGAGGGTCTACAATTGTGGTATCCTCTTTGTGACACATGAGGAGGTCAATCATTTAATGAATGTGCATGACCTCCTGCAGTAGTTACCTGTAACATAATTCATTCCATGAAAGAATACCCTACCCACTTATCCATTTATTTTGCCCTACACCTGGGGTCTTTTTCTTTCTCCTAAAATCTTGCAATAATTTACTCATAGAAACATAGAATATGCTGAGTTGGAAAGGACACAACTCGAGTTGGAAGGGTACAACTCCTGGCCTCAAGAATCCCACTATGTGCTTAAAAAGCACTGTCCAAATGCTTCTTCAACTCCCTCAGGCTTGGTGCTGTGACCAGTTCCCTCCGGGAATCTGTTCCAGTGCCCAATCACCCTCTGGTTGAAAAGCTTTTTCCAGATATCCAACCTAAACCTCCCCCAACACAACTTCAGGCATTTACTCAAGTCCTGTCACTGGTCAGAGGAGTGAGGAGACTGGTACCTGCTGCTCCTCTTCCCCTCAGGAGGATGCTAAAAACCACTGTGAGGCCTCCCCTCAGTCTACTCCGTCTACTCCAGGCTGAACAAATCAAGTGACCTCAGCTGCTCCTCTCGTTTTCCCTCTGGACCCTTTACCATCCTTGTTGTCCTTCTCTGCTCTAGATGCTCTCTAATAGCTTAATGTCTTTTTTATATTGTGGCACCCAGAACTGCCCCAAGTGCTCAAGGTGAGGCTGCCCCAGCTCAGAGCAGAGCAGGACAATCCCCTCCCTTGCCCGGCTGTGATGCTGTCCCTGATGTCCCCAGGACAGGGTTGGCCCTCCTGGCTGCCAGGGCACTGCTGGCTCATGTTCAACTTGCCATAGACCAGAACCTCCAGGTCCCTTTCCATGGCATTGCTCTCCAGCATCTCCTTCCCCAGTCTGTCCTTACATCCAGGGCTGTCCTGTCCCAGGTGCAGAATCCAGCACTTTCTCTTGTAAAACTTCATACAGTTGGCGATTGGTCAAGGTCTCTCTGTAGGGCCTCTCTGCTCTCAAGGGCGTTGACAGCTCCTCCCACTTTAGTGCTGTCAGCAAACTTATTTAGTATTTCTTTGTGCCCAAGTTATTAATGAGGATGTTGAAGAAAACTGGGCCCAGGATGGAGCCCTGTGGAACCCCACTGTTAAAACTCCCACTGCCCTGTCAATTCAAAACTGTTTTCAATTTTCCCACCTTCTTGGCTTCATCCTATAGTAATCTAATGGGGCTTTTATCCAGCCAGTTAAAAACCACAATTCTCTTTCCAGATATGGCACATACTTTTTCCATAAAACTATTATTAGCTTCTTTTTTGCCTGCCAAAAAGGAAAGAAAAGGCATGTTCCCCCCACCACATAAACATATGCAGGAGAATGAGCATCTGGTTTCTGACCATTACTGACGCTGAGATTGACTGGGATAAACAGCAAGGGCTCCAAGTACCACCTCTGGCTCAGTGAGCCAACTGTTTGATTGTTCTCATGTTGTTTAACAGCTTATGTATAATTGCTGCTGGTTTTAGACTGTAACTGCAGCACTGTGGGAAGAAAGAGGCCTGTTTTTGCACTAGCAGTTTTATTCTCTTTTTTCAGGATGAGTAAGATTTGAACTTGACTATATTACTTTGTAAAATTTTATTTTCCCCAAAGAACTCTTCAGTGCATCTGATTCAATCTGAATCATCCAAGCCCATAAATCTCATTGCAGCCTATGTTGCCAGTATAAAATATGAATTTACTTTCAGCTAAGGAGGTTATAAAGAGCTTAATAAATTTCACACATTGATTAAAGTAATTTTTGCATTTATTATTCTTCCTATTTTTAATGGCTGCACGCACCACAGATCTATGCAACATTCCATTTTCACTGTTGCTTAATGGTTTACCTTTAAGTGGCAATGATTAAAGGAGGCAAGATGTATTCATCTACAGTTTAGAGACTTTAATTTATTAGTGGAAAGTTGGGTCTCAAAAGAGAAATTAAGTGAAGAGTTAGTTCAGAAAAAAAAGACATAAAAAAACATCGTGATTGGAAATTTTTTAAATACTTATATTTTTAGAAGTAGGTTTACAGTCTATCAACCTTTGTTTGCCTATAATTTTGGTGTTCATTGCAACAATACCTTAGTCCTTATTTCTTGCACAGTCTCAGGGTTCCAGGGCTCCTTGTTGTTCGCAAATGGGTTAGAAACCAAACACTTCCAGGCCAGGAAAACAGGAAAGAACTCATGAGAGCTCTGCTATCAACTAGCATGGCATCTTTAATTTAAATGGGTCAGGCCATTGAGACTGGTTGGTCTGGGGCCTCCTGATTCTGGATCTGTACTATTTACAGTCTTTCTCTGTGATCTGTGGAGATTCCCTTAGCTGGCCTGAGCACCATTCTGCCTTTTTAGAAAGTTCAAAGCAACTACACTGGAAGTAATAGTCCCTGTGAGAGGAGAACTGCTTTCATCCCTGTTACTATCAAGCAAAAAATACCTCCAAAGTGAAAAATACCACCAAAATCAACACACCATAAATATTTCTAAATGAAAAGTAATATTAAAGAGAAATTTGCATCTAAAACACTTCAAGGAATAATTTTATAGTATTTTATAATATATAATTTATTAATTATATAATATTATAGAAATAATAGTGTTTTTAAGTAAGAAGACTCCTTGTATCACTTAAAATTCTCCTATTTTTTTGTATTTCGCTTAACACTTAATACTCAAAAAGTCTCAGAAGGCATCTTCTACTGACTCTGCTTATTACAGAAACCCCTTTAACCAATTTGCAGTATATTATACAGACATCAGCACACTAGGGGACCTACCAAACAAATTCTGTGACTCAGGTGACAAATTAAGAAGTATTTCTAGTTAAGATTTGTGCATGAGATCCTCAGGTTTTGGTGCAACCTTAGGTTACCAGTATAGATTTTTTCAAAAATTCTCCTAGATTCATTCATATTCTATTTTTGCTTTAATTTGCTTTTCCACTTCATATTTACCTTACAGACAACTTTATTTGATTTCACATTCCTGAGAACCTTATTGTAGCTCATGGGTCTATGTGGATAATCTCTTTAGTAGCAATGCTCTTCAGGGCACAAGATAGTCAAATGTGCATGCAAGTCCTTGAAGCTATTGTTCAAATGGAAATTCAACTTTCAAATCCCAAAACATTTGCTTTCATTTAAATTAGTCTGAGTTATAACATTGGTGACTTACTCCCAGATACATTCATAAGACAGTATTTCATATTCTCAGAAGAAACTGCCTGCAACTGAGATATGCATGATAGTGAACAGAGATGGAAATTAATTTTATCACTGTGATGAACACACTACTACTTCAATCAAAATTTATTTGCAAGTTTTGGTGGAACAGGAACAGATTCACAGGCATTAGAAGATTAAATACTTTTCACAGAATCATCCAATATGCTGAATTGGAAGGGACTCATCAGGATCATTGAGTCTAACTCCTGTCTTTCAAAACCGAAGAGTCTCTTTCCCAATATAAGTACCTTGCAGGAAATAAAGACTTCCTTATTAAATATATTTATATCTGGATGTTATTATGCTGTTAATACAATCGCAACATGAATTTCATTTTTTGGCTCCTAAAATCAGAAAAGGGTCTATAATGCAAGCCTGATACTATAATCACATCTCCTAATTTTACTGTGCTGTCTACATCACTGGTACTGGATTTTATGAAATGACTACAGAAGCAATGGGACTGCCTGGTGGAGACTGACGTGTACAAGCATTAACTCAAATGGAACTCATCAGCTAAAAAGGCACAGCAGACATTATATCTGCAACCTGGAAAATTTCAGTGCCTTACTATATGCAGATACATTGCATAAGACACTCACAGGCAAAAATATAAGGACACACACTACCGAATGCACTAATCAAAGACAAACCTTACTCAGAAGTGATCTGTTTAGTGGTGCACAATGGCAGATGCCACAGCATATTTTTTTGTGATGCAAGGCTGCTCAAGATCATCTATGGATAATGAACCATGACAGCTTGGGATTTGATAAAATGCAAATTGATGGTGAGAGAAGACAAAGAATACAACTACTATCTGAACGAGAAATGCAAATCAACTGGATTTTTTGAATCTTTAATGTCAGAATGAAATATCATGAATTACCACAAAATTACGTGTTCATTAATCTAACAAACTTTGCATCAGAAAACGTGATTTCTTTAATTTCTTTACTATCTCCATTTTAATTCTTGGAAAGTGCCATGGATTAAAGCATTTAAGAGGTTATAGAAGGTAACAGAATCTTGTTTGTTTAAAATACCTTATATGACTGGCATCAATGCAGTGCTTACAGGGGAATCTTTTGAATGAAGGTTCCTCTTCTTCACGGTTCAGAAAAATATTCCTTTTCTCCCTTTAAAAGAAAGACATTCCATGTAAACACCTGTCAGTACCTATAGTGCTGTATTTCCATCTTTGCCCCATGAATAACTGCTGCTTAAAAACTCCTTTAAATGTACTTGGTTTGTTCACTGCCTTTCAGCTGATTGTAGCTGATTATCATGAGATTTAATCAGACTGTTAAGAGTGCAGATACATTGCATAAGACACTATTTCTTCATCATGGACTGATTTGGACTTTTCTTAGTGTGCTCTAATATTATATATTTCTGTAGATTTCAACAGTGAGCAAAGTAAAGTGA
The DNA here is from genome assembly GCA_013397375.1 of Toxostoma redivivum. Classification (NCBI taxonomy): domain Eukaryota; kingdom Metazoa; phylum Chordata; class Aves; order Passeriformes; family Mimidae; genus Toxostoma; species Toxostoma redivivum. Next base: position 219,696 of record VXBI01012209.1, on the reverse strand, counting down.
ATTGTAATGATTTCACATCACGTTTCTCTACTGCTGTAACCCACAAGATTCCTTAACTTTGCATCCTCAGTGAAATCACATGATATTGGAAAGACTTGGATTTATACTTGAGCATTTTCTATCTTCTATACACAGACAATTTCAGAACAGTTTGGATTAAGGGGAAAAAGTGACATCACTCAATTCAATCTTAGACTCAAAACAATTTCTCAGATCTACTCAGATTATACTTTATTTTTGCTCCTTCTCTGCTCTTCTATTTGCCTTCTACAGAGTCTCCTGAATTCTGGTAAATTAAAGGAATTCACATGACTTTTTCCCCACAGCTAAAACTAGGAGCTCCAGTTAAGACCGAATGCTCACTGTGCTGGAAGTTGTTTGAACAAGACTGTTAGACATCTTTAAGAGTTTTATAAATTAAATCCCTTAGACAGTAAAGGATAGGAGTAAAGCTATATCAATACATTTGTTCTACAGATGAAAGCTAAGGTACACAAATACTAAACAATATGCTGAAAGTCACATGAGTCTGGTTCAATGATCCTTCTCAGTCTTAAATGCCTTGAATCCTTGCCCAGTACCTGAATCACATCCCATAAAGCCTGTCCTAGTCCCCATATCTTACATGTAGCACTTCTGCTTATTTTCCTTAGGCAGAAGTATTATCAGTATTTAATTTTGTCGGACTTGACAGTATTTAAAACTGTAAAATTACAAATAAAGATTTTTTAAGCAACAAAAGCAATAAATTAAATTAAAAATACATTAAAATTATTTTAGATACTTTGGATGCTTTCATTTTTCACTTGTTAAGTACTAAAGAATCAGTACTATAAAAATGACGGAATTTTCTATAAATGTATATGCCTATTATTTGCCTTCTAATGTTTAGGAAATAAAGTCCACATCAGCAAGGTGTATTGCTTTGAATTCAGAGGTACCAAAGTCTGGGGGTACAAGAATTTACAGCTCCACATAATGTGTCTTTTCCATCAGAAAAGGAAAGAAAGACTAAAGCCTTAAAATTACTCCAGGACCTACAGTTTTAATGAAATAACTAGCAGGAAAAGCTGGTTAAAAATATTCTGACTTTCACAGTCAACAATTATTTTGTAGCTTGTGGCTGTCTGGATAGAATATCTTTATTTATCAAAACAACATAGTGAAATTAAACTCATTAGATGCAAACCACAACATTAATAAAAGAACATCACTGCAATGTCAAGCACTCAAAGTTTAATTCAGTCTGTTTCTGAGACTTTATGACAGTCACTAAGTCACAATTTTTTTGTGGGGAGATATGCTTATTCAGTGGGTAGGTTGTTTTTTTAAGGAATTTAAGAGGTTTACCCCTCCTATTCTGTGAATGCTCTAGAATTCATATGCCTCATAGAGCAGATTCTTAAAATAAAATAATTGTTTCCATGATAAATTTTTTTTAAGATTAAAAAATTCACTAATTTTATACACCAAATAATGGATCCTTATTTCCTCCCCACCTCCCTCTTTTTTTTGTCTTCAGAGCATGTAGCATATATTGTACATTCCCATATATCCAAGACAGCTCCAACTGAATTCCATTTTCCTGCCTTCCTGGCTCATTTCTCAACCATTCCCAGTTCTCTTGAGCTAGGATTACTGGCTGATACTACTGGCAGTTATGTTGGCAGCTCTACATCTGTTGTCCAGATATCCAATTCCTTATTAAATCTGTCTTCTCTAGAGCTCCCTGCCAATTCTGACTCTTTTTGCCCAACCAGTCCCAGTTTCCCATTCCATGTCCAATTTTTATGCCCTTTCTCATTATCCAGGTTGACTATTAATCCACTGCCTTTGCTCATCAAGCCTCAGCCATTCTGTCCTCAGCTCAGGGCTGACCAGTTTTCTGGTACTCTTCTGCCCATTGGGGTCCAGGCAGAGTTCTATCTGGGATAACACACAAACGGAATACCAAAAGCCATCACGGAAAACCCTTTTTATCTTTTTTTTTCATCTTGCAACAAAAAGTCTATAGGGCAATAGGGACATTAGAGTTTATCACAGTCAGCCTCCCGAGTTTTAAGCTAGAGCACACTTAGCAATGACTGCAAATGGAGATTTTTCATATTTGCTTCATTAACAGATCCCTCTTCCCTCTGTGAATTCTTCTCCTCTTCAAAAGGCTTATGATTTTGCTAATTCTATTGAATATTCACAGGCATGCCCACAAACACATTCTGTCAGAATTGGCAATCTCACTGCTAGGCAGAAAATCTAAATCTGCCAAAAAGGAAACTTTAAAATATGACATGTAGTTTTGTGTTGAGATCTTAACTGTGTTGAAAAATCCTAGTTAGATGCAAATATTTCTAAGGAGACAAGAGTTAACATTTGGGAGTCAGGAAAAGACAGATAAATCTATAAAGTTTTAGTATGTTTTAATATAGGGAACAATGAAGCATGAACCATGTTTCAACAAGAATTTTTAGGTTTTCTTAGAGATTTAAAACTTCTTTTTACAAGTCCCTTAGGGAGCGGAATGAACCTCTCTCACTTATTGGATGAACAGTGCATAATACTTTGCATAATGAAATTAAGCAGCCTGAAGTACATGTGAACATGACTAATGAGACCAAATGCAGCAGGAAAACCAAGCAGATGGCTTGAGCGAGCTGGAACAGAGTAGCAAGGAGAGACCTGAATGTTTTGGGGTTTTGCAGGATACATACAGAAACACAAATATAATTTTTGCATTTCTGTGTAACAGTGCATCTGTCAGCACTTTGGTGGTCTACAGACCACAAGTGACAGCTTGCCAGAATACTAAATACTGTCTGTGGAAAACCTTTTTGAGTCGTCTATGGAGATACAAAATGCAAACAAAATGGAGGTTGGGAGTAGGAGTTGTTTGTTTTGCAGTGTCTTGTTTTTTTAATTGCATAAAAAGATGCTTAAGCTAGTGGCATATTTTTAATTAATTAGTTCTCCAGAAAAAGCCTAGTTCTCAGATACCTCCTCAGTAGTAGGAATATCTTGGTGGAAATGCAGTAAGAGAGAGAGAAAGGAGGCAGCAGGTATTAAAAGATGATGGGAAAAGGCTTTCTTATCAAGAAAGATCAATGACCAGCTTATAAAGGATGCTTCCAGAAACACTGGAAGAAAGATACATTCAGTTTGCTCTCATTGCTTTCTGGGAAAAAAAACAAATCTGTCCACAGAAAGATTAACTCTTCATTTCTGTAACATGATATACAAGGAGGGTTAGCAGACAGCCTCACCTTGAGAGGTATTCAGGTGAAGGTATAGCTGTGCTCTGCGTGAAACACATTCTGACACTGGCTGTTTACCTCTGCAAACTTAAGGGCTTGCCTGCAGTTATGTTATAAAGAACAAGAAGATTCAGAGAGAAAAAGTATAAAACTCAGCAAATTTACAGCATCATCCTCCTGCCATCTCTACCACAAATGACTGGGATTAAATGCTTTTGGATGTGTATTTTCTGACTGAGATTTTCTTCACTTGAAAACTTTGTGATGTTTTGAAAGGAAGCACAGACATCATATCACACTGGAATATAAAGGTATCTTGTCAACAAAGAAATTTTAACTGATGTTCAGAAGAAGACTATTTAATTGATTTTTCTGCACCTATCAATGTCTGCTCCACTGCTGATGACAATGCTACAGCTGTAGCCCACCTACCACATATTTTACTATTATATGCTCCTAATATTCAGTGCTCATAACACAATTTAGTAGTGGAAAATAATTTTATTACCAACACAAACTGCTGAGGTACAAAATTCACACATTTTTAATCCCTTCAGTTAGTTTTAAAAATTTATCTCTCCACTATGTGCACCTGTCTCTCTTTTTTAAAAGTTCAGAGTATTTAGAAACATAGGAAGAGACTGTATAATTCCATGGAGCATCACTGTTCAGGCAAGAAAATAAAAAAAAGGACCCAAACTCACAAAACTGAAAACTTCTTTTAGTTCTGGAAGACAGTAGTAATAATTCCCCTTTTAAAATTTTTATTATTTTTTTTATTTTATTTTTTTTCCCAGGGACTTCTGACTCTACTTTTTATCTTCTGGACTAAACAAAAAACCATTTCTTTCATTCTGTATTTCATATTGCAGTTATCTCCACTCTGAAACAACCACAGAAGTCTTTAACAGTCAAGACCAGCAAGATCTTAGGGTCAGCCTTGATCTAAATTCATCAGGTGACATATAGAGATTTGGATGATGTCTTTATTTTATTGCAAATGATTGTCAAAGCGCAAATTTTAAGCTTCAATCCAAGCAAAGTTATAAGGTCTTTGTTACATGACAAAGGACTTAAATAAGAAGTGAAGACAGACATTCCAGCCTCTATTACTTTTATCAGATCTCCCTCTCATCTTGTAAACATTGGCTGTTATTCAAAACTAGCCACAAAATCCAGTTTATATCACTATCTTTGTAGATTTCCAATGTAACTTGTGTTAAGTGTAAGTACTTACAACTAAAACACAGGCTAAATGATCTCAGTGCCTTTTGTCATCCATAAAGATCAGATATGCAACAGAGTTTTGTAAGGAAAAGTATCAATGGATTCCATTCTCTTGGTACTTTAAAAATTATATTCTCCTTCTGTAAAGCTGTCTGTAAATAAGTTCAGTTGCAAAGCTGGGTTTCTGTGATCTGCAATAATTTTTATCCAGACAGAGGACTCAAACTCTACCTTTGTATCATTTTAGGTTTGGCATAACATTGTATATAGGAAAACTAACAACTTTAAAGGAAGCTGGTAGGAGCAAAGTGCAAAACAAACAGAAGAAAGTGGTTCTCTGCCCAACAGGTGAAAGATCTATGGAACTGTTCAGAAACATTATAGGGGGTACAAGAAAAATTTAAAAAGCTGTATGTAGAAACTTAACATGAACTCAGAAAAGAGATTAATTGAGAGCTGGTGATATCACACCAGGTTTAGGAAATCTCTTGAGCTGAAAACAGTTGGAGGATGGGAATTTTCTAGAGATGTGTTATGTATTCTCACTCTATTCTTCTCTTCTCTGGAAATCTGCTATGACTTATTGGTGATAAGATGCTTAACACTGTAGACCCAAGGCCAAGAATCCCTTGTCTGAATTTTTGGAAACATTCTTCCATTTCAATGAGATGCTCTGAATTGTTGTATACTTCTGTCTAAGCAAAGGCAAGGAAATGGATGCCTTCATATTCCAGGAATTAGTCAAAATCACTGCTTGACACTTCTGCATCACTCACTGGTCCTTAGTACTGTAAGTGGGAACATTTGTACTGAAAAAATGTTTATGGCTTAAACTGGTAATGTCCATGATCTAATTTCATTAGTAGTGGTTCCTGTTATTCAGAACTGTGAAGTAGAAAAATTAATAATAATAAATGTTAGATCAATTTTTTTTCCTTACATGGCATAGACAAGTGTAAGGCAGACAAGTGTAAACACAGAATCCAACAGGATGATCTAAAACGTAGGAGCAACTACGCTTCTTTTTATCTGGTAAAGCAAGAGCAGAACACAAAGTGACTACAGTACAGAGTCATGTGAACACACAGACTTAGAACTGTCTGATCTGATAATTGCAACTTGAAAATTTGTTCTTTCCCTGTGTGTTGTTTTAGGTATCCATATGGTAGCACACAGCTAGACATTTATAAAAATATGACCTTGGTGATATGTGGCCAACATCTTCAAGTTGTCACCTTTCAAAAGAAAAAGTGCCTGTCTTACATGTCAGCATTCAAGCCTATATACGTATTCTGGTCTCTCTTGTCTCAGTAGAATATTTTTTGACCTTCCTTTTGGGGATATTTTTTTCCAAAAGAATCTGGACTGAAATTTTGTTTATCTATTAAAATCATACAAAATTAGTGAAGGAAATTCTGGTCCATTTCTCTATTTCCTAATCAAAACCAGCACACAATACATGTAGACAAATACACACTTTGGTCTGCTCTTAAGTGACAAGAAGACAGAAAGATTATTTCTACTAGCATTCTACTTTACTGGCTCCCATTTGAAATTCTGTGTAAATATCACACTCCTGCTTCCACTTCACTTATGTACAGATGTTACTTAGCAACATTCTTACTGCTTTTGCTTCACTGATAATTAACATTAATTCTTTTACTACAGCAAAAGCAGACTATGACAGACATCTTGCTTTGATGTAAACATTTTTCTTCCACATGAATGCTGAATGCTGGAGCATGCCATTAAAAGTAAGAGTCAATAATTCACTACAGATAAAACAAAAATATATTGACTTATACTGTGCCAACTCCTACCCTTAAACTCTCATTTTGACCTCTTGTACCACACTAATTTCACGATCTCTAATTCCACATGGATCAATTAATTTACTTCCTACCAAAGAACAATTTCCAGCTTAAACTATCAGCATAACCTTCCATTTATAAAAGATATCAAACAAAACAGAACTCTCTGCAAAAGAGCGATTGGGTTTGTTCATGCCACAAGTGAAAATAACTTAAAGACATTCAATTAGCAAGTTGACAAAAAAAAAGGCAAGTTTTTGATGTTCTGTCTTCTAGATCTGCAGACTTGCTCAACTAGCAATTATTAAAGTCAACTAATGTGACCAGCTGACAACTTGTAATGCCAAATAAGGCATTTAATGTTCTTTGCCAGCATCAAGTTGATGTGCAGTATGCCCCGCTGTATCTAGAAAACTCAGCATTTCCTTTCTAAGATGACAAAACAATCTTCACAAAGCACTGGTAATAGAAGCTCACAGTTTATCAAAATCCTGTACATTACCTCAGGTTCAACTCTCTTCAAAACAATAGTTCATTAGCCAATTCGGTTACAGAGAAGCATTTTCCTCTACAAACACCTTTGATGAGCTGAGTTGCCATTTTTCTCACATACAAAAACGAAAAAAAAAAAAATCAAAATCCACTTGCCAAGCATTGTTTCCCAACTGCAACATTTACAGTGAAGATTGTCATTTCCTCTGGCAAAGACTTATGAACATTAAAAAAAATGCTGTACTCATAAAATCAGGAAAAAAAAATCCAATCAAATTAGAAATCTCTAACAGCATGAACTTATCACATACACCCAGGCAGAGCTCTCTTGCAACTAGGGATCAGATAAAGACTTTAATTAGCTCCCTTGAAAATTGGTGTTTGCAGTTAGAATGAAGGACAAGTTCATCATCACCTCTTTATCATTCACTTTCCAGGAAGCTTCTTTTGTCAGAATCTACACTCAAACCCTGAACAGGTGCACATATAAAGCAGTCAAATTTTGGTAAATTATAACAAAGTGTCATTAAAGAGTGGGGATGCTCTGTATTTTAAGCTTGGAGTTCCTACTGCCCAACTGGGCAACACAGCTTCGATAGGAAGTTTTTAGAGTTGCTTCATTGAAAACAGGAAAAGATAGAACATTGCATCCAACTCACAACACTGAAACCAGGTTTTCATCAAGAATTATATATATTACAACACACATGAGATTTTATAATTAGTTCAGACAAACAAATGCATAGCACTGTTAATTCTGCCTTGGTATAGGAAAGAGTGCCAGGCCCACATATTTTTCAATCTGCATCTTCTATTGTTAGCTTTCACACATACTGTAAGCATACAGATTTATGAACATAAATTTATTAATAGCCAATAACCAATAATTATTTGGGTCACTTGCCCTGGCTGTGTTCCCTCCCAAACTCTTGCACACCCATCCCCAGCCTATCTGCTATGGGCAAAGTTAGAAAAAGCCTTTTTGTTGTGCAGGTGCAGCTCTGTGATAGCTAAAAACCCTGGTGTGTTACCACCACTATTTCAGTCACTAACCTAAATCAGCAACATGGTCAGTTCCATCTGACCCAGACTCAATATAGATACTCAGTCACAGTTCATGTCTCAAGTTAGCCAGAATGAGATCTAACTGCACACAGTGACCCTCCCCCATTTTCTCTCTTGCCATTTCCACCCTGGTTTCCAGGCACACTGATGAACAAGCAACAAGGACACCCAAAAGCACTACTCATGAAGTCTAAATACAACTACTGAGGTCACAGTCCTCAAACCAGATGTCACCTCTGATGCCACCAGCCTCATTTCCATCTCCTTGTTGTTCCACTTTCCAAAGTGCAGCACAAGAAAAACTACTCAACTGTCTTTGTCAGGTAGTATACAATAAACTTTATAAACACCTCATGTCCATAACTGCATTATCTCCCTTTCCCCTCTTTTTTTCTTTCCTTTCTAATTTCTCTAATTCCTTTCCCTTAATTTACAGCCTGTCAAAGCTTGTCCAAATACATTCCTGATGTATTTGGCATCTCTCAGCTTCTTTGTACTCCACACATTTTTTTGACTTCCCTAAAAAATTCAACTAGCCTTCAGTCCACTAAGGAACTTCTCCATTAAATTGACTGTTGGTGTTTCCAAGTTGGTGTATTGTGCCTGAATGAGAATCATGCAGGTAAGAACTTAGTAGTGACCCTTACAGATAGATATGCAACTTCTAAAGCTCATGATGGTACATATGCAAAAAGAAGTAGAAATAAGATCAAATAAGATTAAGTAAGTAATTCTGTTTCTCACACCGTTTCATAGTTCACTTCAGGAATATTTTAACATGGAAAAAACTATACTTGAGGCAAAACTTAATTTCCAGTATAAATGTTATACTGCACTGCATTCAAGAAAACAGTTTTCTTGACTTGCAGTCATGCTGTCAGTCCATATTGAACTGAAACAAATTGAAGAAGTAGTTCATAATACAATATTATTCTCAGCAGTTCCACAAGTTGTCCAGGCTATTTAAATAGTCTATAAATAATTGCTCAGAAAGGAACAACTGACAGTGTGCATAGACTGGTTGATGAATCATAACGTAGTTTAAGTAAAATTTTGCTTGATTAACTGTTTTGTTTTTAAGCCACCCACACCATATTGTTTGATGTATCAGGACAGATCAAATTGTTCTCAGTCTTTTACTGAATACCAGACAAGCTTACAAATGATAAGTTCTATTGTATTATGGAACTGATGCCAAACAGAAGAGCTGTGTATTGTTTCCAATTTTCTATTTTTTGGCCAACTATTTAGCATCAGGTATTGTTACACATGAAACTATCCCAGATATGTCACACACTTACAGCTTTGTGTCCTATGGAAGTATTTTAGAGTTTTAGTCTCCTCATCTTCAAAACACATTTATTTGTCCTCCTGAAGTATAATTCCTCACTTGATTTTTTTTTGTCAGCTGGCAACCAAACTGATTATATTTAGAGTATCTTCAGATGGAGGCATAAATGAACAAAGCCCATTGATTTGAGGCAAAGCATACCTGACTTCTGTCATTGTAAATGTTGCCAGTGCATACACTTCTTTGTTTAGACCAGCAGATGAGGTATTTACATATCTAAAGATGCACAAAAGCACCTAATGGAGATTATAAGAGCATCTAAATGAGTAAGCACCTTATTTCCAGCAACTTTCATGGGAGTCAGGCATCTGTTATAATTAGTCATTTCAGTAAAATCTACCATGGTTAACTCTGGTCACCGCCAATACTTCCAGTACTTTTAAACAATATCCTTAATACTGTCAATCAGAAATCTCTTTTTCTGAAAGGTAAACATCAAAATTTATCACTCAAAGCAATAAAACAAAATTTAAACTAGGGTATGAAAAATTTATTAGCTCTATCTTTTGGAAAAAAAACAACATCTTAGGTAACAGAATCAGGTTCATCTCCAGGTTTTTTAATTGCAAAGTTATTCCTCCTGGCATGTACACAGTTTTAAATTGCTACCTTTCTACAATATAATGCAATATAAAGTTTATGGTATACCAAAGCTTTCCCTCACCTTCATGTGATTTCACTTTTTTATGCACTCCTAAGAAAGAGTTACAAATTAGTTACATAGATCACTTTTTGTAGACAAAGTATTGTGTCAGTGCTAACTTTAAAAAAAAACACAAATGAATTTGCTAATCACTCTGTTCCCCACGTGCATTTGAAGAATTAAGGATCTAAGTCAATTTTTTAACTGTTCCTCTAGTTGTTGGTGGGTGGATTTTTGGGTGGACAAGAGTAAGGAAAGAATTACTTACTTAATTTTAAATGCATTTATTGGATCCCAGATCCTTTCTTTCCACATTTTTCCCAGATAATAAATACTCACTATTTTTCATCTCAACCCTGAGATTTAAGTAAGATCAGAGTTCTAGCATGCTGGGTACTGTGCAAACATGCAGTCAAAAGAAAGAAAAACATTATAGCAATAAACCAAAGAGTTTAAACATATACTGACATTGGCATTGGAGAATCAGGACACAGTACCCAGTTACTTTAAGTAAATTGGCACTTTCAAGTTCTATTTCTGTTGGAAAATCTACTGTAATGACTATCAAGCAGAAACACTAGTAAAAATGTTGAAACAAAGAAGGTAAGCTATAACCTCCTATCCTAATGAAGGTATAAAGACAAAACATAAACAAATGAGAAAAGAATGTGCTTGTTCTTAACATGAGAATAAGTTTAAGACTTTGTTTTACACATGAAGCAAACCACTGGTCTTTCAATAAGCACATAAAGCTTTTTTCTTTATTAACTCCTCAAAATGGTATTTCAAGAAATAATATTAATTGACAGATTAATGTGCTACTTCTGTAAAACTAACAAAAGAATAATATTTCATATTTTGATGTGTTGTATTTAGAATTTCTTTTGGTATTCTATTTTCTTATGTGCTACAGGAGTATGCAAAGCTATATTCAGCTCAAATGACACATCCAAACAACTCACCTCAGAGACTATTTAGGGCAAGCATGCCAGCACATCAAACAGGACAAGCCTACAACAGAGAGATGCAAGGACAAGCTCTGCTGCTATTTCAGGCTGTCTTTGTGGAGAATTTAGGTGCCAGTTATGAAGATCATATAAATGTTTTATGTTTTGCACAATCAGTATTGATTAATTATGACCTACATTAGCATTCAAAAAGCCTCAGAAGTAAGACCCTATAAGACTGCAGACAGTCATTTCAGGTGAATTACTGGTGTGATCCTACAGAATGTCAGTAAATAAGGAGATCATTACAATAATTATTGAGGCAGTAGAAAAACAAACAAACAAAATGCACAGCAGTGATTTTTTTTTTATCTAATCACAACATTGTGTTTGTATAGAGCTTACTTTGGAATGTATCCATTTGAAAATACAAAACCCCTCTGAAATGGCTATTCTAATATGCATTATTAAACTTGTGAAAATAAGGATTTATAATGTAAGATACATCTGCAGTTTTGGATATACCAACCATCACCATTTTGGCATGGTTTGTCTATTCTTTGAATACCATGCTCTGAAAAAAACCTAGTATAAAAAGAATCTAACATCTCAAGATGTTCCACCTTCATTTAAATAGCAGAGGACATGGATGTCCAGTGACCTGGGCTGGAGAGGAGGGCAGTGTACTGCCACAAAAGCTATTTGCAGCAGTTAATACTGGAAGCTTTCACAAATCCATGACTGGAAGTAGAGTAAGCTTTACTTTGACTAACAAATTGCTGACAGCAATTAAAAATGACCCAATTATTTCTAGAGAAAATAGCTCTTTAAAACTTAAAGGTAAAATAGACAGATGGGAGGAAAAAAAGAGCAAAATGATAATGTATGAAAATTCAATAGCACTTTCGTTGAAAACAGAAACATTGAATAACATTCTTTATTGTCTTTCAATGAAAGAACAGAATAAAACAAGCTACTGTAATTGTTTTCTAACAACAGGTTTTTCCATAAATAGCATTTGTGTTTTAATTACAGTGTTAAAGCTGAGTGAAGAGAATTTACTTTGTTAAATACTGCTTCTTTACAACCATTCTCAATATTACTCATTAAACTGGCATGTCATTGAGATAAAAGTGCATTTTTATACTACTCTTTTAAATCACTGAAACATCAGTATAATTCCTTAGCACTGACTTAACTACTGATGTAGCTGAAAATGCAGACAGCTGAGCATCTTCATCCCTTTCAGCATAATCCAGTATCTCAGTGATTTATGAGAGCAGAGACTTACACAAGATTCCCATATAGACCCATATAGCTATAAACCTTTCTATTACCATAACACGGTTTCTTAGTTGCTGTTACTGTTCCTCTGGGAACTTATGTGCTAGTGAAATTTTTTCCCCCCATATAACTTAACTAACCCTTAAAAGGAATCCTTTATAAATACTTAAAATTATGAGAACAAATCACTTACAGAGAATATATTCTCCTGGGGAAAATATGGTTTAATAGTAGCATATTCTGTGACACAGCATTCATTAGTTATTTTTTGCTACAGATGAAACTTCTGAGGAAAAAATAAAACCCCAAAGTTTACATTTCTTATGTCCTCTCAATGATGCAGAGGCCACTAAAATGAAAAAAAATCCAAATAGTGGTTTCTGACTCTATTTAGAATTTCAAAACAGTGTCTGTAAGGCAGTCAGGAGTACTACTAGCCTGGCCAAACCCTATTCAGCACAAAGGCTGCAGAAATTAGCTGTGTAATTCCGGCTAGGATCAAAACTGAACCTTGTATTTATTCTTTCAAATCTGTTTCCTAGGACTTGGACCCACTTTCACTGTTATATTCATCTACCTCCTCTTGCCTTAAATTGAACCCCTATGCCACTGGTATATTTGGTCACTGTAGACACTAAACACCTCAAATGATGGACCTACATTTCTTGACTAGGTGTTAGAGCAGCCCCATAGCAGGAACTGCTGGGAGTTTAATGAGATTCTCCAACAAGCACAAGAGTTAAGCTTCTGTTTTAAAGTTTTCATCCATTTACTCTGGGTGTTTGGCACTGTCTAAAAGACACAATCTGTTTCATTTCATTAAAACTTACTGAACTCTTTACTACCACTCTCACCCCAGTTAATTGCCTGGTAGCTATATGCCCAGCACAGCTCCAACACTTTTTCTGGGATGAATGCGCTGGTACTTGAACGAGGAAGAAGAAGAACCATGATGGATTCCTTACAGCATGCAGTCCTGAACAAGCTAAGGACTCTAAGTTACACAACAAGGTACCTCAACAAGGAGCCAGAGAAGCTCTGTGAAAGCCTGGCCACCTCTGTTCTACATCCTGCTCTCTACCTGTAGTGGGTGCGATTCAACAGAAATTTGGCAAATGTGGGCACACACACACACACACATGCACAGCTCACAGCCACCCAAATAATCCCTTCATGATCCCTTTCCTGGCCATGCAAATGTAATTCTGCAAGATTAGTCACCAAAATAAGAGAAAATAATTATAATAATAAAAAAGGCAGGAAACTTCTAAAGAAACCCTATGGTCTCTCAAGGCAAGAAGTTCTGGATTTTGCTCTGTATCATTAAATTAATATACTGAAGATGTTTACACTATGATTACAGCACCTACTATTAAAATCCATACATAAGGAGCTGAAATTTTTCTTAGTACTGAATTATGAAAATTAAAATAGTTTCTCTTAAAACACCAAGCTGAATCAGATTTGTAGCCCAGGATCTGGAAAGCAATGCAACACATTGTGGAGTACCTGCATTATTCATAAGCCTGAAAGACACTATATTCCTTCTAAATGGCAAAAAATGTCCCCCTATTAATTATATCCTACAGAAAAAGGAGGTCAACAAAGTTAGCAGAATTACTCTAATGTTTGTGTTGGGTAAACAAATAAAAAGTAAATAATAATTAAACTTTGATCTCTCGCTTTTTTTTTCCTTTTCTCTTTTTTCACTTAACCCAAGCCATCTCTAGAACCATTCACTGCCACTGTGTGCTCTCAGGTGAATAAATTATTGTAAGACATTAGTATAAACTGTCTTACTTTGTATTAGACTTTCATTTCACTGTGTCACTGAAGCTGTGGTTGCCTCCAGTGAACATCTTACTCCACAAGGCTCAAAATCTTTTTCCTCTTCCTTTTCTCTCCTTATCTTTCACATTGTTTTGGTGGGAAATTGTAGTCACCCCTCTTCTAATAGCACGACACTCAGTTCTACCCCAGTAAGAGACCTAAATCTCATGACACTCCTGGCTCTTGCTTCCCCTGTACAGTCTGTGCCTGCTTAGAGATGGCCTTCCTTATGGCTTTTTCTCTTTTCTCCTTTTGCATTAATTTCTGCTCCCTGTGACCAAGTTCAAAGTTTTCAATCTAGAGTGCTTAATTTCATCCTTATTAATCTCACACATTCAACTTGTCTGGGGAAGAGTCTCCCAACTATTATGGGACTGATATTTTTCCATTTCCTCCTTTCAGTCTTTCAAAACCATACTTAATCTGAACACTAGGTTGACTTAACACATAAAAGAGAAGTTAATATGCTCTTCTAATACAGATTTTAATATGAAGTCTGAAAACTATTCTTTAATTTTATTTGTACTGGATAGGCTAAACTAAAACCTGAGCAAATAAATTATGCTGCTCATTTGAATATCTGCCTAACCCTATGCATAGGGAATGTATTGTAAGTAAAAAATTAGTTCAAAGTTTTGTGTATGGAATTAAGGATTAAGATCTAGAGGGTTCTGCTGTATAATTCAAAGATATTTTAGTACTCAAAAATATTCATAAACAACTACACACATGCACATGGGCTGGGATTAGCAATAAATATGTCTGTACATAAGAACAAAAAGTAAAGTGTTTTTCACCTGTATGAATAAAATACAAAGAAGAGAAATGAGAAATGTATCAAAATGTAGTGAAGATGGTACAGAATTTAGGATTAGGGTGAAAATATTGAATGCAGGGATGAAGATGGAGTAAAAAATATAAATGATGAGTTAATTATAAAACTAGAAGAAAGGCTCAAGAAGATTAAGCAGAGGGTGGCAGAACAATTCCCAGCCCAAAGTCTGAAAGAACAGGAAGAGGATATTTCAGGTAGCAGGATAATTATCTTGTCCTATAGGTATAGAAGACAGTAGAACAGCATAGGGCTGCAAAGTAGGAGAGAGGAGAAAGCATTTAGATCATCAGATGGTTGGAAAGCTTTTCAAAAATGTGTATTTTTTCAAAGGAAGTTTTCAGAGTAAGTGCATTTAATTTAAAGACATGCGGGTCAAGGGAGGATGAGTAGGCAAATCACACTGAATCAATTCAGTAGCTATCTTCAAGGTTCTGGGGATTATTAGACACTGGAAATGTGAGAGACCTCACATATCAGAAGTTCAGATAAGCATTTTTTTTATCATGAGACTTGGGAAATCATTACTCAGTTGACATAAAATTAGGATTAATATCAGAAATATTAGGTTAATAAGTAACTGAAGGGGAAATTAAAGTGGTTACTGTTAGAAAGTTTCAGGCTAGAGGGAAACTCTTAAGAGTTCCTCAGTGACCAGTCTTGAGAGAAATCTTGTTATTTTTGTAACTATTTAGCAAAAGTGTCGATACTATATTAGTGACCTATCCTGGTAATGCATTTTTGGGGAGATAATCAATACTGAGGAGCATTGGGATATTTGTATGCAAACACAAGTAACACCAATGAAATAAAAATCTAGCACATAAATTGCAAGGCTATCCCCCCACAGACTAATAAAACCATTTCTTCCATAAGCCAGAATTTCATCAGTTGAAAATGACTGAAGTGGAAAAGGATAAGTCACAGGATTTAAGTATGAGCTGTTAGTGTTATATGAACAATGCAACTCAAAGGGGGATCAAACAAGATTTTTCAGGAGAGAAGGAAATACTGATATGAGCAAAATCTAATCATTGCTATCTCTAAATTGCCATAGAACCCTGTTCACTCATGTTAAAGAATGATAAGCTTATATTGGAAGAGGTGTAGAAAAGAGGTGCCAACATGATCAGAGAAATGGAAAATCTATCTGACAAAAAGAGACTGAAAATGCTTAAGCATATCTGGTCTGGTGAAATGAAAGTCAAGAGAAAATATGCCAGGGAACTGAATAAGGAAATAAAGGAAAAAAAAATATTCAGTCTAGGAGCCACAGCTGGCATAAGAACAAATAAATGAATATAAGGTGACCATGAATAAAGTTAGGCTGCAAATCAAAAAAGTCTAAACATTCAACCAATGAGAACCTGTAATAGTCTTGGAATAGAAAAAATGGATGCAGCTCCCATGCCCTTCCCAGAATTACACGTACCTGCACTGTGCTTTACAAGCACGGAAGGTGGGTAAACATGAAGGGCTTTAAACAGTAAGGAGCTGGAGTAGGCAACCAAGGAGATCCCCACCTATCTTATGTTTTCAAAATTCCTTAAACAGCAACTACCATTTTTCAGGAGAAGCTACGTATGATAAACAGAAGACAAGAGAATATAAGTCTTCAGTTTACGGAATCATACACTGTTTTTCCATAGACTAAATGTGCTAATTAAAACAATCTACCTAACTGTTTTGTGTAACTCGCTATTTCATGCCCCTGAGATATTTGTGATCTTTCCACTTCAACTACATTTTATTGCTGAACTGTTAAGTGGCATTTTCATATACTTGAATATCAAACTCTACCTTACATAAGTCAAAATACATAGGAAAAAGACTATCCAATACCAGCCATGATGAATTCCGTTTCTGAGAGCACAAATCCATAATGTATGCTCATCCCAATGTATCTGCATTTCTAATAGATTAAAGAGAGAATATTTTTTCAGGCATGATAATTATGCTTTGCTTTTTTTACGTAAGTATTCAGATGTAGTATAAGAGATGCTGTTAGTTATGAAATCTGAATGGAGGGGACAAAAGAACTTTGTAACACCACTGCATTATTATACCACTCTTAAACAGCCACTTTTCAAAACAGGCTCACACATGTGATTTCTTCCTGAGAATGTAAGAACTGACAAAAGCCAAGTATTTATTTTTCATAAAGAAAGAGGCTTACCTAACCAGATACATGAATTTGGACAGTTCACTTCTCACAGACCCTTGTGAAAGGATATTTAAAGAGCAGTAACCTTTTCATTTTTCTGAACAGAAATTACTGAGGAGCAAGGAAGAGTAACTGTCAATGAGGCCTTGGCAGCTCTTTTATGACAAGCTCAGGACTTTTTATTGGACCAAAAGAAGAGCCAAGAACTGACCAGGAAACTCATTGTAGGAGAATCTTGGGAAGGAATTTTCAAAGCTAAATCAGTAATGCAGGTGTTGACTAAATAGCATCCTGGCTAACTGTCCCCACCTTAGCCTCTGGGCCATGACCACAGTACATTTTCCCCTTTTGTATACGTTTGGTATTGTCATATTGATGGACCACTTACCAGCCTGCACCACTCACAGCTTCAGGCACCTGACTGAAAGGGCTGTAAATTGCTCCAAAAACTAGTTAGGAAATTAATTTCCTATTAGTAAACAGCCTTCTTTTAAGTCAATTGTGCACTTCCCAGAAAAAGCCCGCACTTTATATTTAGTTGCATGTTGCAATAGTTGCTTATTTTATTTGTAAGTTAAAGTTTATTTTAAAAAAATTAATAAAAACCCACCTATATAAAAAACAGATGATGAAAAAAGGATACTATTAGCAGTAGTGATAGTTAGAGCCTGTTTCAACCCTAGCAAAATGTAAATAATAAAGGCAATATTAGTAGCAACATCAGAGATCCACTACTGCTACACAAACACAAAAGAAAAAGTAAACAACTGTGTACAAACAATTTCATTTAGAAAACAATTATCTGTGACAGTGTGCACAAGTATACTGTCTCCAACACTGCCCTACAACAAACAGGTATTCACACTTGTACCACCTCTTTTAGTATGCCACCTATTACAATTATTTCCCAATACTTCCTGACAGCAATGTTATATAGCATTTATTCGTGTTAAGGGATGAAAGAATATAGCTCAGTGTCTTCAATTCAACCTGCTCTAAATAAAATATTGCTCAGTCTCCTTTACCACAGAACTTGCAGGAATTATTTGGACTTGGCTTAAAGAGACATCCATCCTTGAGAGAGCCTTGTGTGAGTCTAGATAGGTGCACTGAGTTTAATGAAAGATGTTCTGCTCTGGCAGGGCTCCAGGATACGTATCAGCAGCCACGCTGAGGTCATCACGGTGCCTGTGACGGGAGAGCTATAAATGCTTCTGTTTACACTTGGCTGGCTTCATTTCTCCTACCCAAGATACGATTTGTCCCGCACCCACGGATATAAGTGGTGCCATGGGATGTGCTGCTGTGCTGTGGTAGACCCTACGCACAAAGCCTACCATCATTCCTAATTTCTTTGCTGCCCTTGGGCTTTTTCTGCACCAGCCTAGAGAGAATTTGATAAATTATAGCTTTCATGAGCTTACTGGAGAGCTGAAAAGTACAGCTCATATATTTAAAACATGGAGCCCTCCAGAATCCACTTTCTGTTTATTTTTTTAGCATTTGCTCTGAATGCTACCTTTTAGGTAGTTCACATCTCATCACCAGACATCTTGCTTGCAAGTGCAATATATGACTCTGATCCTGTATCCCTAGAAATGTAGAATGATTAAAAAAACCACTTTGATAATTGAACCCCAAATTTATATTTAAATGAGATAGTACTTTAAAAAGAAAAACTATCTTGTTATTTTAATAAGATATTAAAACATCCAGTTTTAATGTAGCTACTTTTATGTAGCTCTTGAGTATTGACTTAGATCGATACTCAGCTGTTAGATTTATTATAATCTGCCATTTCATCTGCAGAATTTGTACTTGTGAGCATTGCAACCTCATTAGGATCTCTTAAGTAAGTTAAAAAAAAAAGGCGTTGGATAAATATAACATTAGGTACAATATACTGCTCAGTGTTTTCCATATAAATCTTTAGATCAGTATCGCTGAGCAAAATGACTGGAGAACTGCATCTACTTCTGCTGTCACTTAAGTGTTGTATCTTATTTCTGGCACGTTCTAATCAGCTAATTGGTTTCGACCTTGTTGGGCTCTGCAAATGCAGTGTATGCAGCAAATGATACAAAGAGAGCAGCTGGTCCCATAATGTTATTGTACATTGCTTCCTCTCCTGAATGAGATTTATCTCCCTGATCCAGTCTGTCACATGATCTCAGGAAAAAAATAATTTGGGGGCTTTTCTTTTGTTTTACTAAGAAAAACGTGCAAATCACAAACACAGAAAAATTTCCACTGAGTGTGGAAACACTGAATGTATTTAGTACTCACATTTTTCTTAGGACACTAGGAAACTAATTTGTCTCTTTCCCGAGCCTTTTAAATAGATGATGTTGTTATCTCAGATGACATGTCAGCAGAAAGCTAACATGCAGTAGAGGCAGTACACAATACTAATGAAACACTCCAGAGGCAAATCTGGTACACACTGTCACTAATTCAAAGTTTATGGTAGGTTTTCTTATCAGTGAAGCCACCTTTTCCATTTTCTCTTTCTTTACTGGCTTTATCCATATTAAGCTCAAAGGAACAAGAAAGCTCTCACACATGGCTTGCTGAATATTGGCATGATTAATACCTGCTCCCTGACAGCTGTTTGAATTGAGGTGTTCTCTCATTGTAAACAGTCTGGACTGTGTTCACAACCAAGGTCTGGCCTTTGAGGAAGGTCTCTCATACACACACAAGAGGGTGGCAGAAGAGAGGGGGTGCAACTCATTCTCCACACTTGCCCTACTTTCTACAATACCTGGTGTGCCACAAAATAAGGCTGAGCAGTTAAGATCACAGCACCAGGGCTTTTAAAATAATGTTAATTCTGAACTAGCATCAGGTACCAACAATTTATTTTGTATTTAAAAAGTGCTGTTAACTCAGCATTTGTAGCAGTTTTAGCTGAAATACAAATGGGCCCTCACTGGCTATGTATGACAGTACAAGGGCCAATAATTTAAAGAAAAAAATCTCTTTGACTAATTACAGGCCTGAGGCCTGATGGTCACCAAAGATTTCCAAACAAATTTAAATTGTCTTCTCAATGCAGTCATCACAGCAACTCCATGATAAAGTTAAGTATTGTTGTAATTTCCAGGAGAAATGGACAGGAAAAGATGATGGCATGAGATAACCTGATAATGTGTGACAGCAATCCCTACTTTTTATAAGCGAGGGTGCATTTCTTCACACCTCTGTTCAACCAGGATGTATCTTCTGTTCTTTCCCTTGCCTAAAGGCAGGCAGATCAGCTACCCAGGTGGATTAATAGGGAGGAGCCCTACACCAAAAGCAGCTGTTTCATTGACCATATCCTCTCCTATTCCCTGTAAATTCATATGGGTTGCCATTTATCACCAAATGGAGGCATCTGCCACCATGGTTTCCTTGAAATTTGGCTGGAACTGATGAGTACTGAGAGCAACACTTGGGGAAAAATCCATACGATCACAGTTAGCTCTCTAGCAATTAATCTGATGTGCACTGTTTACATCAGAACTTGGAACAAACTTCCAAGTTGAGCTACTGCTGTTCACCTCAGAGTATCTTCACATGACAGAAGGAATTAGTATTTTTAAGGGACATTTTTATCGCTTACAGCAATTCACACCAGACAGCCCCAAAATGCTGCCTCAGACACACAGTTACACATCTTGATTTTTTTCTTCCCCCTGCTGCTCCCCCCTCCAAAAGCTGCTGATGGGTTGCAGCACCTGACTTCCCATGACACAAACAAGACTCATTTTCCATGGTGCTGAAAAGCCAAATCTCTCTAGGGAGACGATGTTTCCTCCTACTGCATCTCCTTTTCCTCTCACCATATCACGTGCACACTTCAGAAGCACAAGACACCTTCCTGTTCTGTGCTGAGTATCATTTTTTGCTCAATTTCTAATCAGCCATTTGTTAAGGGAGCTGCAGAAGCACACAAAGGCAGCAGCTGTTCCCTCGCTGCTGTGAACGTGCAGCCCAGCCCGTGAGCAAGTGCTGCTTGAGGCACTGCCCAGAGCTGGCTGGTGATGCTCACTGAGGCCTCCCCAACACCCCCAACAGCATGCTTCTCCTCTGGAATGACTCTCACCCTATGACATCAACAATTAAATTGCTATCAGCACTTTTTTTAGTATAGCCATTAACCTCACGGAAACTCAAAGCATTTTCCAAATGTGTTTCTTTATGAAAGTATAATCTAAAGACACGGAGGGTGCTTTAAAAAAAGGCAATACATTTATTTTTTAGAATACTCTATCGGTTTTGCAGGAGAGGTGATTTTACAATTTGGTAGTTTTCATACTGTTATAAGCACAAATCAAATATAATTAACAAAGTTACATGTAATGTTTAATTTGGATGTATCCACCAAGGAAGCAAAAACAGAGAGCATTCCACACCTCAAGTTAAGGGTACAGAAACATATTAAGGAATGGACAAAAAGCCCAGGATGATGCAAAACTAAAATGAAACATCTAGGCTGATATCCCATCTCATGACATTTTGCAACACTTTAAACAATACCTATTAAATCTGATATTCCCAGTACTTGACATTCAGTTTAAAAAAGGGAGGGGAAAAACCAAGTTCAGATCAAAGTGTTCAAACATATATGGATATAAATAAAAGTTCTAAATGGAAGATGTTGGTGTGATGCCCCTTCAAGGAAGCACCCACTGAACATGCTAAACGAAAAGAACCTATAAGATTTCAACAAAACTTTCAATACTTTAAGTAGCATTACCAGGGGTTTTCAAATAAAACAATTTGTTTCTTTCCAAGGAAGAAACCTGCATTTTTGTGCTTTGCTCCTGTGAAGACCCCGAGAATCAGCAGAGTACTCCAACAGACCAAGACATAAAATGATACAAATAGAATTTGAGGTAACCTGGTCCAAACCTCTACTACTCAGGAAATGAAACACTGATTCAGCTATTCAGCTCCCAAGCAAGAAATATGATCCTCCATTTAAAAANAAAAAAAAAAAAAAAAAAAGTAGCAGATGACATCAGTGTTCATGTGAACAGCATTTTTTACTGGAGAGATACTATTTAAATGCATACCTTCATTTTTTGGCTTAGTACTTCAACTGGGCGTAAAATTAACACAACTGGATTTGTTAATTAAAACCCCACTTTTTTAGAGAGTGTGTTTTACAGTGAAGTATCTCTAGATAAAAGATAGATAACCATGTTACCACTGTGAAAACTGCTCAAGAAATTACCTAATAATGGGCTTTAGTGTGTATTACTGTGCAAAACTGAGTAAACCAGACAGATTTTAATGAGAATTTATGCATTTTGACTGTATTTTCTATAGGCTTTAAAGTATTCATCAAGCAAAATTATTTGAACACTGTGTTGCCTTTTACTAATTCAGCTTATTTGATAGCAGTAGATCAAAATTATACATATTAAATATACATATGTAGAAAGCAAGATATTGAATAGTGAAATGCCTGAAATGCTAAATAAATCACAATAAAAAATTGCTGTAGGACATGAGTCCACACACATTTTGAATTTAATGATGTAAACTTACATTAAAATGCATGCAATTGCTTCATAATCTATGTAACCTTCCAAAAAATATACTTACTTGCCTAATTGCTGCTATTGATAATTGCAGGGAAATATAAATTAACTCATTTTGTAAGAGGAATATTTTGTATCTAGAAAAGCATCAGACAACTATACAATTCTGTATCCCTGCACATCACAAATAGGAAGCGGTTATGTTAATTGCCAGTGTTTAGCATTACATTATGTATAAGAAACCTGTACTTAAGTATCTATTTCTAGAGTAATTACATGTGAGAAGGCAGTAAGTGCACATGTCTAGCAGTGGTCAGTGTCTCAGGTGACAACCCTCCCTGGCATCTTTAGGTGGTGGCAGGATGGCAGAGAGAGGTGTGCAGCCCAGTGCCTTGAACCAGGGCTGCTTTCACAAGAACCCACAGCAGTGCTCTGAGCTGCCCTGAGCAACACACCCAGAGCTGACCTCTGTCAGGAAATGCCTCCTCTGCCTGGAAAGCCATCCTGCTTCCCCTGGGAGGCCACAGGTGATGAACTGGGAAGGACTGTGGAGCAGCTGCAGCAGCTGGCAGGACACCCTCTTCTCCCACCTCCCTGGCAAAGGGGACTCCCAAGAGGTGTTTGAACTCTACTCTTACCTCCTCACCCTCCTGATCAGCATAGGCCCTCCATCTTTAGGCAGGAAATATCATTTTTATCCAAGTACTAGAAAGCCTGGAGTGGCTCTGTATGAAACTAAAATCACAATTTTTTTCCATTTACACTAGCTGATATAATGAAGGAGAGAATCAGCCCCCTAATGCAAATGATACTATGCCACCTTCAGTGTGAGGGATATACATAAAATCTAAAATGTATGCTATTTGAGTGAGAATATAAATACAATTTTGCAAAGAATGTGCTTGTGACACAAAGTAATTTTTGATGGTAATTTCCGAAGGGGAACGTCGCCTAGGCAATAGCTATAGGGTAAGGTCACAGCAAGACTTAAAAAGCCTCCTTTTAAAAGGCAAATAAGTATGATAAATTACAGAGTTACATGAAGTTTACTGAGTTTCTGGCATTGTTCCAGTGGAGCTATAACCCACTCTGGATGTCACTCTTGCTGTAACACCCATTTTTGTACAGAAACAGAAAAAACGAGCAGCATATTCTCTCATGTAACATGGATGCACAAATCTCACTCAGATATATCCCTCAAATCCACAGATCTTTGCAAAGTAAAACTCACAAGTGCTGACTGGAGCCTATTAATAAAAAATGCAACAATATCTAAACATCAGCTGAAACAGTCTCTCAGCCTGCACATACAACTGCATCCCAAAATCTGGTTACCCTGAATCGGAGAGGAGACTCACACCCATTCACTGTATAATGTAGCAGGCAAACAGCCCATCTGCCAAGGGATGAGCTAGGAGCACCCACACACAAGAACAAGATGAAATGTCTTAAACAATGCACATTGGGTCAAGTGATTCACCTTCTAAAGAAGGCGCAAAAGAGTTACTCTACTTCAACACCTCCCTCTGTTTAATAAAAGTTAAATAAAATATTTACACAGTTTAGAACATTTAGGTTTCAATATTTTTGAAGACGGAAAATTATGGTTAAGGGAACATCTTTAAATCTGAGGAATACTATATACTAGGTCAAGCTCAATAATAGATGAAACTGTATATAATGATACCAAATTTTAGTTACAAGTCTTAACAGAGATATCATGAATTAAAATACTAATTTGTACTTGCACTGTATTTCAATAAAATATATTATATATGAATATTAAATTCCTGACAGTCCTGTGACTCATGTTGAAAAGGCTGGCTTTTGCTGCTTCTGCTACTTATATAAATTGAAAAAGCAATATAAAATATTATTCATTTAAGGAAACTATTAAATAAGCCAACAAAGAAAAAGCTAAAATACTCCTTGGGAGTTTTGTAAATAGGACAGAAGGGTGTTAAAGAGCAGGAATTATAAAGTGAACAGTATTGACATCTGCACTTCAGGTTCTCTTTACAGTCAGAAAAAATAAATATAGAAGATGGTTCATTTAGCTTAGTTCATGTATCTGACTTTAGAAAGGAATGTTTCTCTTCTCTAAAAACAGATGCTAGATTACAGTCTGATAGCTGCAAATTTAGATATCCAAAATTTAAGTTGAATTCTATGCACTTTTTCCAGATTATAGCAAAAATTATAGCAAAACACAACACTCCCTCTCTCCCAAAGAAATTGCAAAAAATACTGATAAGGAGAATTTACTTAGTATAAAGAGCAAGACTTCGGTGCAATAAGATTATACCATTACCTACGAAAAGGAGAGAGATAAAAGGTCTTCTCCCTTCACCCAGGACAGCAGATCCAGCAATGGATTTAAATTGCAGCCATGCAGATTTAGACTTCCAGTTAGGATCACTTTCTAATGACCAGCTAATTGCTGTCTAAGCCTAAACAGACTTCCAAAGAAGGCTGTGAAACGCCCACCCCTCTGAATTTTGCTAAAAGAGCTGATACCTCTTAGAAATTATTTCTGCTCAAAAGGTAGGAGACAGAAAAGAAAGTGTCCTTGTAATTCCTCTGTTGTAAGAGTGGTTCTTGGCCGATAGGTTCAGTGGCCATCTTACACACCTGTCTATTGCCAGTCACTTTCCAAAGCCCCCCAGAAAGTACTGCTACTCCACCTTGGCAGCACCATTCCAGCTTTCAAACCCAGTAGAGAACTTGAGGGTCCACAAATGCACAACCCACACTTTTTTTTTTTTTTATAAACACTGTTCAGTGTCAGAAACAAAGGCAGCATGCCTAATTTCATTACAGTGTTGCAAATTAGCCTCCTTTAACCCAGCAACAGTCACTTGGCACAGTGGCTTCGTTTTCCATTAACTTTCCCTAATCATATTCCAAGTCCCAGTAATGATTTAATACCTTGTGTTCATTGCCAGTTTTGCTGCTTCCAGTGTTTCACCTGCCTTTTCCCCCCTCTCCCAATCCCATCATCAGCACAGTCTTGGCAAGGCACAGTTAGGAGAGTGCTTATCCACCACTAACACTTGATTCGCATCTCCAGGTCTCAGAGAAGCCATCAAGTCTCCTTGAGTCAGTGATCTTACACTCAATTAATTCCAAGAGCACTGAAAGTCCTTACCTGTGGCCACAAGAGGAACTATTTTGTCTTTATTTCCTCCATGCCAATACGTTTCATGAACCAAACACATTCACTTTTCTTACCCTCTACCAAAATGTAATGTCTAACTGGAAAAATCCCACTAGAAAAGTTATATAAGATAAAAATGCTTCTATTTTATCTGAGAAATTTTTAAAAAGCAGTATTCTCTCATAAAACAAAAAAAAAACCCAAAAAAACAAAACAAAAAGAAGAGCAAGCTTTGATGTCTGCTTAATAGTGCTTTGAGGGCAACTTTGCATTTCATTTCTGTCCAATTCAAAAGAAATACACTGACTACTGTCTTTTGCTTTTAAGAGTGTGTTGATCATCTACAGTATCCATCCATTATCCTTAACCATCCCTGTTTTCTCCCTCTTTTCCCTTTCCATCCTTTTGCCACACAGCAGTATTTCTTTCTGCCTTACTTTTATTCCCTTCTTTTTCCAGAACTGAAGTTTGACATAATCTTTACACATTTTCCAGCACTTTCACTGTTATAACTGATTTTACTCTTGGTAAACAATTACAGTAAAAAAAATCTGAAGTATTTTGGAACTAATCACACTTTTTGGGGAATTTGATTAAGCACAACAGTATGATGATATCCTACAGATTATACAAAAATCACATGCTTTTTGTGACTGAGACTCAACACCTCAACCACGTTGTTTTTCACTGGATTACTAACCTTTAGTGGTATTATGCCTTGCCATGGAGAGGGATAATGTGAAGACAATCTTTGGTTTTTTTGCACCTTATACTTTTGCAATTTAATCTGCCTCCTGAAACTCTTCACTTTCAACAACAGATTAAGTGCCCTTGCAACAAAAGTAGGAAGTGAATGCATTACCTATCTCAGAATTCCTTTTAACACTTCTATTAATATAATTTTTTAGCTGTTGTGTGTCTTGACTGTAGCTTTCTATTCAGGATTTTTATATGGTGTGTATAGAATGAATTATTCATTTCCCCCTGCCCCCTTAACATTAGCTGTGGTTGGTTTTCTGTGTCTCTTCCAGTGGTGGAAAGAACACTTAATGGTCCTTCTACTGGCATTTGTGTTGTTACATCCAAAATGGGATCAGTGTGCAACCACTGACAACAGAAATTTTCCTGTATCATGCTCACAATTAGTCCCAGATGAAACTGAGTGACTTAAAATAAACCCTAACAACTAATCTGGGCCCATTTGAAGCAAACACTGGTAGTTTTAACACTTATTTAAAGAAATTAAGTATTACTTGTCACTCCATTAGTAGAGTAAAACAAGCATGAAAAGAAATTCTACTGGAAACCCGCATCTGCAGAGAACAGCAGAAACTCCAAATGTGGCAGAGTAATTCTGAACACTGCACATTTTATTAGATCGTGACAGGTCAAATCTCAAAGGGGAGTACAAGTGAAGTCTGAAAGACTTTACGCTAATACTTGAGATCTTTTAAATAGGTATTTCCATCTTTCATTTAAGTTCTCATTCAAATCTCTACAGGAAAACAAAAGCCCCACATTTTATTCTGTACAAAAATACAACAGAGTAAAAAATGCTGTAATTTTTGTACAGGTGCACTGCAGGGAAACCAAAGGGAATGGGAATACTTCTTCTCTGTTATTGTGAGGAAGAGAATATGGCTGCACCTTATTGAACATACTCAAATACCTAACATGGATATAGCAGACCTCAAACCTGGTCTCAGAAAGGCGAACATCCACAGTTCAATCCAGCTCATTCCCAGCTCTTTAAGATGTAAAGGAAAGGGGAAGCATATGAATGTATGCCAATGCACAGAGTAGAGCATACCTGTGTTACAAAATGAGTCTAGCCCTAGCAAACTAGCCTGTTATGCAAAAACACAATACAACCTGAAAAAAATTAACATATACTTGTTGTGGTTAACCCAAGACGTTACTGTATTCTATATCCATCTGTGCCCAAAAATGGGCTGTTTCTTTTCTTTAAGCTCTGCCAGGGCCAGAACTGGAATTGTGTGGCAGTGGGGAGGTCACTTGAAAAGGCTGGAGCACCCAAGCCAACCTGCTCTTCCACTTGCTGAAGGTGCAGGGTTCTCTCTGGGTGGGTTTTGCAACTGTAGCCGCTCGGAAAAGCCGCATTTCACAATTAGAAACTGTCTTCAGAATGAACTTTGCAAATCCCATCAGCGGCAAATCTAGAGCTGGTCCCTGGGGCTGGGCCACCCCCTATGGGTGCCAACAAGCCCATTTTCTCCCACATACACCTGCAGCAAGGATGACACTGCACCAACACTGGTGGCATCCTGCAAGTGACAGGATGAAGCGCCACACGCACCAGGGCAAGTCCTCCCCTGCAATTAGAACTGCTCCCTAAGCTCTTGCCTTCCCACAAGGGTTCTTTTTGCCTGCCATCTTTGTTTCGTTTCCCAGACCACACAGTCAACTGGGGAGCAGCATTTTATGGAAGAGAGCTGGCACCATTTTCCCTTGGTCTTTCAAGCAAAAGGAAGGCAAAGTGAACCTGGAGGGTGCCATTTTGTGGGCAGGGCACAGCCGCCATTTTCCCTCTGGGTGTGGCAGGTGCCCTGACAATTTGGGTGACTCTTCCTTCCCATGGGGATTGTGAAATTTAGCAATTTTTTATCTAAGAATTACTTACTGTGACTTTTTCCCCTCTTGCTGTTTCAATTTTATATCCAATACTTCTTACTACACATAACTAGCTGAGCATTCAAGATATAATTAGCTCCGATAAAAAGTGATTCAAATTTCCCTTTCTAAGGTATCTAACTTCAAGACTTCAAGCAATTTTGCATCATTACACACGTCATGTCTCCTTGAAAAACTACTCAAACGACCAGAGAAGCTACATCTATTTTATCAGCTCTCATTTGGGTGAATTTGTTTTCTCAGTCCCTTCCAAATAGAGATATGACATCTTTACAGAGCATTGTGAAAAAACAGCAGAAACCAACCAGTTAGGTTCTTTGGGTTTTCATTTCCTTGTGGCACCTTTAGTGTTGACTCCAAGACTGCAATAATAGGAAGCTAAGGTCACAGTCTTACACCTGGATAAATTCCAGGACTTTTCCTTCTTAGTGATACTGGTAAGGACTGTAATGTTTACAAGCAAGTCATTAGCTTCCAAAGTAGAAAGGAGGGTTGCTCCATAAGGGAGTTTTCCCTTGGAGGACAGAAAGAAAAACATGAGTTAGAGCTTTTCCAGCAGCCTATGCTAGATGAGCAACCTTCAATAAACACTTGATACAAAGAGGGTCACTGCAGTCTCACAGGTGGTTTTACAGTGCATACTTCTATAATTCCTGTCAAGGAAAGATAATAGGAGAGCCTGGTGCTATTAAAAAAATATTGACTTAGACATACATACAAGTCATAGTACAGTCACACTTCCAAAATTTATATAAAAGCACGAAGAGACTGGCAAGTGGAGCGATTAATTCAACTGACAATTCTAGAAAAATTAGAAGCAATTAAAGCCTCAGACTGAAAGAATATTATCAAACAAACATAGTCATGGAAGTAATTAAAAGCATTTGATTGCTTCATAATAGGCATAGCTAATCAAGCTTGTTCCTAATCAAAGTGTTCTGCTCATTTTAAAGGTAACAATAAAAAATAGTGAAATTAATAAAGAATAGGTTATACTGCAATATAGTAGCTACAACCTAGGTAAAATCTGCCCCAGTACATCATCTACCATGCAAGGAACCAATGTGGATATTCACTGCATCAAAAGGATGAAAAAGCATCTGCTCATCAACAGCCCAGTTACTTACATTCCAGGGAGGCTGCTTTAAGTAGGTCAGGGATGTGGAGGAATGCGTGAATCCAGATTTCTGAACTACTTATACATCCACCTCTGGCAGCTGGCATTCCTGCCCACAGGCAATATAACAGACTTTACCCATCAAGGTAGGGTGAGGAAACTTCTCTGTGTTTCCTTATCTAACTGGCTAGTAATCACTTCAGTTTTCATGGAAGAAATAATTTTTATTAGTATGAATGAAGGCTAACCTGAGTATTTTTGCTCTCTCCCTCCTACTAACGCAAAGTAAAAACTCATTTAATGATGGTGGACAAGAAAGGAAACCATCCAGATGATGTGTTACAGAATGATACACCACTTTGATCAGTTTAGATGAGCGCAGGCTCAACCTACCAGACTTTATCTCAATACCAGTGCTGGATCACTGATTTTGTAACATTTTACCTTAATGAAGCTAGAGTCAAAACAGACCAGAAAAACCAAACAAGTGCATTTTTGAGGTATGCCGTTTGCTACCTACTAATCTTAAGAAGTAGGAATACGTGTT
This sequence comes from Toxostoma redivivum, assembly GCA_013397375.1. NCBI lineage: Eukaryota > Metazoa > Chordata > Aves > Passeriformes > Mimidae > Toxostoma > Toxostoma redivivum. The sequence continues at coordinate 189,795 of VXBI01012209.1, read as the reverse complement.
AACTCATAACCAGCAGCAATTCACCCTCCAGTGCCACTGGTCAGTCAATCCCAAAGCATTTTACCAGGGAGAGCGAGACCCGTTTCTCAACAGATCAAATGGAGATGGTAAATAATTTGCCCAGGGTGAGCACCTGCCACTGGTAGAGCTGGGACTGTAATACAATTCAGTATCAGCCTGGTAAACTAACAGATCATAAAACTTGATAAAAAAAAAAAAATCAAGTGTTTTATCATACAACAGTGGAAAGTTATATACATGCTGAATATCTATGATGAACCATGTTACGATACCTAAAGATAGAACAGAACAACAATCATTTATTACTGACTTAATACTGTTGTTATAACCTGGATTTTAAATAATTAAATATGTATGCTTACTTAAAACAAAATTCATAGAAGGGTCTCTAGTTTATTGCAGTTTCTGGGTTCAAGTTCTCAAATCAGCTATGACACCTCAGTTCCTCAAATTAAAAGTACCAGACTTCCACCAGCCTTCAAAAATAAAACCCCTTGAACAGACTTTGGAAAATAAACTGAAGCTGGACCAATCTCTATTGTCAGCTGCAACTGTATGAATTTGAAGAAAATGTTAGTATTTTAGTGCTCAACATTTACGCTCACAAATTGCTTTGCTGTAAAACTTACGAATCATCCTTTTTTCCTTTTCTTCATAGGCCCCTTCTTACAATACAATTCCAGTATAGGACAGAAAGTGGGCAGCTTCCTATGACAAATACAGGTCAGATTAAATATTGCACATAAATACCATACTTCCACCCATATTCAGGAAAACTTGAAGTATACTTAACCACTTTATGAAGCTGAGTGAAAACATAGCAATGTCTACTGAATTAAATAACCATAGTTACCCAAAACGAAATTGAATGCAATGTTTATTACAGCCTCTCTTTCATTTACTGGCTGTTGCGTATTTGGGATTGCTATGGAACTTAAGAGCATGTCAGCCATGGGCAAAGAGCCACTTTTCATTGATAGACAAGTACATATTTGTTCCAGTCTAGACCTTTAAGCAAGTTCTGGACCCACTTAGCAAAGAACATTACAGCTAATATAAGCAAGAACACAAGATATTTTACTTGCTCCTTTCTTTGCCTTTATCCCAGTGCCACAGCATCCTGTGAATGGAGATCTAGGGTGTCAGTCATTGTAAATGCAGTGTTAGCCCACAGCAGTGAATTTTTGTCACTCCGCCTCTCAATGAGAAACTATATACATTTATTACTGCACTAAGTAAATTTACTAATCAAGCAGGCTGAGCCAGTTCTTGGTCAATTCCATTCCCTGAGAATAGGAAAGAAAGATCAAGAGGAGCTGATGAACAGAAATATTTCCTATTGCTTGAAATTAATTGTCTGGAATCCTCCTCTAAGTCTCCAAGAAGAGATATGGTGAGACTATAATCTCTCATCAAGTTGATGAATTGTTAACTGTTTAATCAATACAGAGAGCAACATGTGCCTAACAAACATTTATATCTGTGAAGGAAGAGAAGGATCTTTATTGTAGTTAAGAAATATACTGATTAAGGAAAAGGACAAGTTTTAGGAGAAAATATCAATCTGCATTGATCTCCTGAAGGATTTCAAGAAGGAAATTAATTAGGAAGATGGATGTAATCAAGAGTTACAGAAATGCAGAATTCCTGGGCAGCTGAGAATCTCAGAAATACACAGCAAGTCTGCTGGATGACAGGAAAACAGGGAGAAGATGGGGAGAGAGGAAGAAGCAGCCTTCCAATGAAATTTTAGTAGCAGAGATATCTAGCATAATCTACCTTTCACTTCTTTCATATCTTTTATAAATATTTTATAGACATCTTATGAGTATTTCACACCCAGATACAGAGCTCATGTTTCCAAGTAGCCAACGAATAAAGGTTCATGTCCATGTACATGCTGCAAAGAACAGGTGAAGAACTGGTATTCAGTTGGTCCAGAAGAACTGTTGTGCAGTAACAGTGATAGACTGCAAGGCTTCCTGGCATGCAGAACGCCAAACCTGTAAAGATGCCAAGGGACATTTCCACACACTGTCTAGTTTCATTATGTTCTATAGGGGTCTACCAAATATCTTTTGTGGCTTTGAAACTGATTGGATAGTACAGTAAAGGGAAGCAGCATGCATTGTCTCGGAGCCTACACAGGATCAGTGGTAGGAGCACAGACCAAGACTTGGCAAACTCTGACATCTACAATGATGTCAGTTGTACCAGCTTCCCACATCATTCCTCTGACTGCATAAGAAGTTACTCACCATCTGCATTGTTAGGAGATGAAACAGCAAAGTGAATAATAGCATAACAGGTGCAAAATAATTAAATGCTATAGCACAGGAGTGTAACTGTTGTGTATACTTCCTTCCCATTTGTAAGCTACACTTGATACTGGTTGAGTATAACACACACAAGTAAAAACTGAAGTTAGGCAGCATAAGCCGTTCTCTAGACCTTAAATATAGTAAACTGTCATTTAAAAAATAATAAAGGCAGTAAGGCAGTCATATCAACTAGACACTGTGGAACCCACCTTACTAGAGTTTGTCTTTGCACAAGAGAACTGTAAGAAGTATTATAGCACAAATCAATATTGGTTTCTACTGTTATCTCACAAGTGTGAAAAAGAGAACAACTAAAAATGAACTTGTCAACAGCACCACAATATTTATTTTACATCAATAACCTCCTCAAAAGCTCAGGCACTGGAAATTTTAGTTTCATCTGGACTTTGAAAAATCTAAATGATTGGACTTCTGAAAAACATTAGTCTCTGAAGAGACAAACTGTTTATGTTATACTGTGCTCAGTCTGAATTCCAGATAGACTCAACAGCCTCCTACATAATGTAACTGTCCTGGAATAAAATGAGTTTTTTTCTTGCTTTCAGGCATAAAATTCAGGAACACTAGAAGCAGGCAACATGTCTCCAGTGCAGCATTTGGGCTCTATTAGTCAAAGTGTTGTATTCCTTAAGTATACATCAGAGGATAGATGTGCACATAAAATACCATATGTCAGTTTCAAAGCTATAATTTACATAGTTATTTAAACTTATGCAAATGAGGACATTAAAGCTGAGACACACACCAATAAAGGGAAATTATAAGTTAGAGCAGCCACATTGTCCTGAAGTTCCTGCGAGTGACTAGGTGTAGTAGAACATATGGCACCCACGCTCTCCCACTGTTCCCACTGCTCCTGAGAGAAGGCCATATGGGCTGCAGCATCTAGACACAACAGGGCGCGTTAGGAACACACGGCAGCCTTACCTCACCCTCTAACTCTTACAGAGCTCGTGCCAAATACTTGGAGACAATCCTTACGCTGTTTTTGTCCTGGTTACTTCTGGTTCTTTTCACAGAGCAGGATGAACCGATGGAGGAACTCACATCTGTTCCCTGACTCAACCTGGAGAATTCCAGATTTTCAAGCAAGGTTCAAAAGATTTTCTACTCTGCAACATATTCACAAAGTAGCTTGGTGTAAATCACGCAGATCTCTCATTTGCGAATCACAAGGCCTGTGCTGTTCCAGCCTGGAAGTAAGGACTGCAGAAGAGTTTATCTCCTTAAGCTGGGACTCAATCTCCTACAGTTTTCCCATGAACAAAATACTGAACATAATATCTGAAAAGGAGTTGTGTGTATCAATTTTGGCAAAGTCTCAAGATCATAATACACATGATGCTGACAACCAAAGGTAAGATAATGTATTAGTAATAATGAGGTTTGTTTTGCAAAAGTGGCAGAAACTGAATTTTACCCAGTTAAACAAAAAATGTGTTTTTTCTAGAAAATTATTATGATCATCTTTCCAGCTCATAGCAAAAAAAATAGTGGTTTGTTTTGTTTGGGCCTTTTTTCACAAAAAGCTCTTGCCATTCCAGGTTTTATTTTGCTAACTGAAAAAAAGGACATTAATAAATTTAGCATTTATAAAATGGCCTCCCTCTAGTGCATACTTAATTTAAGACCTTAAAGTGCTTTTAAATAAAAAAACAAAACAAAACAAAACCCTATTCATGTAGGTCTCTAAATCAAAGGAGACAGATAATGTATAACAAAATCAGGGAGATTAGCAAAAAAAAAAAACAAAAAAAACCCCTAGGGATCTAGTAAAGACAGATATCATACTGTTAGGGTTCACCTGTTTATTCCACATTTTCCAACAGGAAAAAAAACCCAATAAGTTCATGGCTTTTTTTGCAAATGAAAGAATATGGTAGAAGATCAGAAATAGATCTCACCCATGCACCTTCCCATATTGTTACTCAAATTTAGCATCATTTTACTAAATAGTTTTAGTGAACCCATCAATAAGAACAGCAGAGCTGCTATCTTCTGAAATTCCCTCAAATTTCCTGAGACTGACTTACTCCTCTCAGCATTAAACTGTCAAAAGCTTAAAGCTTTACAAGACATCTTAATTTAGACCTATAAATTTTACTTGACCATATTTGAAAATGAATAGGTTGACAACTGCTATTTGTTACTGTGACTGCCTGCTAGCAGTTAAAGAGTCACAAGATAGTGAAAACACTTGAGGCAGAAGTAGTATATTTAAATAACAAAAAAGAAATTTTATAGCTTTTATTGCTCAAACTCTACTTAGCCACTTTGTCCAGAAATTGCTCCCGGAGAAACATGTACATCCTTTCATGAACCTTCCCCTTTCCTACATGATGATGTCAGACTCCACCAAAAGGCTCACCAGCTCAGGGGAGGAAGAGGTCTGAGTGTACATAGAAAGTCTGCATCGTGTGACGTGTCTGCTACTGACACATGCCAGAAGCCACGGCTTACAGATGCTCATGCTGTAAAATGCTCTTCTGGGCTTAGAAAAAGCTCTGCCAGTCAGCTGGGAACACACAAAACTGTAGCTCTGCTGCAGTGAGGGGAGGTAGGTCTGGATTAACTGAATCTCTTCCTGACAGATTGATATTTGTGCCCTAGTACTTTATATTCTATGGTACAAGAATCCATGGGACACATGCACAACAGAACAAACACAGAACAAAAAGAACCCCAAACAGTTATTTACTCTGCATATTTGAATACACAGTTGTTGACAACTCTCCACAAGTGTAGTCTTAGTGTAAATTATGTCACTGACATAATAGGATCACTCACAATTCTATGCAAGTTAATCAGACCTCAGACTATTGTTTTTTCAGCTAAATAAGGCTGTAGTCATATCAGGTTCTTTACCCATCATATGAAGTTAAACAACAGCAAGTGCTGGATTCTGCTCTGAGCATGGGGAAACTCTGTTGTGTGCATAGACTGGGGAACAAGAAGCTGGGGAGAAGCACTGCAGAAAGAGACCTGGGGGTCCTGGTCGATGGCAAGTTGAACACGAGCCAGCAGTGCCCTGGCAGCCAGGAGGGCCAACCCTGTCCTGGGGACATCAGGGACAACATCACAGCTGGGCAAGGGAGGGGAGTGCTCTGCTCTGAGCTGGGGCAGCCTCATCTCAAGTCTTGTGCACAGGGCATCACAATAAAGAGAGCATCCAAAGTGGGGCCACAAGCATGATGAAAGGTCTGGAGGGGAAGCTGTATGAGAAGCAGCTGAGGTCACTGTTTCTTCAGCCTGGAGAAGACTGAGGGAAGACCTCATTGTGCTCTTCCACATCCCTACAAGGGGAGAAGGAGGGGAAGGTACTGATCTCTTCTCTCTCATGACCAGTGAAAGGACTAAGGGGAATGGCATGAAGCCAAGTCAGGGGAGGTTTAGGTTGGATATCAGGAAAAGGATTTTCACCCAGAGCGTGGTTGGGCAGTGGAACAGGCTCCTCAGGGAGGTGGTCACAGCACCAAGCCTGACAGAGTGCAAGAAAGAAGTATTTGGACAATGCTTTTTAGGTACATGCTATCATTCTTGGGGTGTCCTGCAGAGGGTCAGGAGGTGCACTTCATGATCCTGATTGGTCCATTCCAACTTAGCTATTCTGTGATTCCACTGGCTTAAGTGAAGCTTTTGTCACAAGGAGGAGACAAAAACTTTTTGGCCACAACACAAGAGACTAACAAATATTCCTTATCCCTCTTGTTTGCTATAGGCTTAAAAAATATCCTGCTTAAAAATAAGTACATAAAATGATGTAATTTTATTAGTAATTCCAACAGACACTGCCTTGGGGATGTTCCCACAACACTATGAACTACCAGCTTGGGGAAAAAACAGTTTGAGTTCTATCTACATAACAAACCAATGCTACAGGTTAATCTCTAAAGATTTCCTACCCCTCACTGACAAAATCAAGTGGAGTTTCAGATGTCACTGAGTTGTTAACTCTTAAAATGGGCTTAAAAATGCAGTAACTCACAGTAATGGTCAGTCCATGTATCTCATTATGAGGTACAAGAGAAATAACATGGGGTCACTTTACTAATTTTTTTTTTCGAGGAGTAGCTCAGAGAGGCACCATCCTTCTGCTGTGTACAGTGTACTGACCATATCTGACGTCAACCTAAAATGTCCCAGCTAGCAAACAAGGTTAGTTAATGATGCATTCATTCCCTGAGTGAATATTACAGCCAGGCTAAATATCTCTTTATCAAAGGACATAGAAGCATGGTACTCCAATGATAGGTTGAGGAAAACAGATCATGGCAAACCCTACTAATTATAGAGTCAAAAATCTGTGGCAAATGTTGACCATAGCCAAAGAGATAGGGACCAAAAAAACACTAATGTATTTATTTAGTGAGTATTTCTGAATGAAGTACTTGTATGAGGTCACATGAATGTAGAAAGGTCATGGGCCACTCTCTGGGCCTTCCAAAACACCTTGTGGAGCACAGAGATATGCTGCAGTGCTGTGCCACATGGAGATGGCCAGTGGTGCTGTGGTGGGCAGATTTACTGGGGTCTTACATTCTCTCTTCTCTCTTTGCCTGGAGTTACAGCCTTTCCTAGGCATGGCAACCAGTACTTGGATAAAGTGCTCCAACTGCTAGTGCCAGCCTTTCAAATGACAATAAGGGATGGTGGGAAGAGTCATCACTGAGAGGAAACCTGAATGGGCTACGAGGCCAACTAGTAAAAAGTAAGAACAGAGCAGCTGCAGAACTCAAACAGAAAATGGCACACAGGGGGGAAGGCTATACTGAAAAGGTCATCCTTCAGTGACCCTTCTGCTGCTGCTGCTCAGGCCTTTCCCCTTTGCTACTGCTGAAGTTAGCCAGTCAGAGAAAAAGAATCATGATGTGCTGAGGAAGAGAAAATTTTCCTCTCCTTCAAGCTGTGAAACATCTTCGCTGAGCAATACTTAAATGTCAACACCAATGTGTTATGGTCTACAAAAAAAGGCATTATTATTAGAAATCACAGATGCTGTTGCATTTCATAGTCCAGGTGGATTATGTTGTCTAGAAATATTTCTTGAGAACAGCTCTTTGAAGCCCCAGTTACTTACTGTAACCAATTTCATCTGCTTTATACATAACTGAAATGTACTAAGGTCTGAATTTCTTACCTGGAGACCTACTTTTCCAAAGTTCAGAGCTTATGGCCTCAATTAATCAATTAATTTAGTTTAACTTCGTCTAGCTGGCCGAAATCATTTAAAGGCTACACCAAGATCCTTGGACTGCAAGGGCTTGCCACAACAGAAGGACTGTCTGCTGCTTCCCAAACAGTTTTTTGAGTGGTTTCAGTTTGTTGTTTTGGGTTTGTCTTTTTCATGTGAAGTTAACGATTTTGGACTCAAGTTTTAGTAGGAAATTTCACAGCTTACCAAATTTAGAAATATTCTAGGCAAAGTGACCTATGTGTTACCACCACTGTAAGGTGAGCCAAAGATTCGGCTACTCTTTTTTCAAGAGCATGGCTTTGAAATAATTTCCAACAGCGTTCCTCTTGAGAAAAAAAATTATGAACAAAAGCAAACCTGTAGATAAAGTTTTTTTCTTTTAGAACAGAATATTTCTGTATTTTCATATAACTGTGTAATCTCCATCCCATTAAGATGCCTAAATAAGGCCTGGCTTTTTCTCTCTTCTTGGTTTCTTTTTCTCTCTGTGCTTTTTATACCTGGCAGGATTGCTCTGGACCTTGGAGCTTTGTGGTTTATGCATTTCTTTGTCAGGTTAGATTTGCAGATTGGCCAGAAACAAGACAAGACATGTCAGTGTTAATGTTCCTGGCACTGTCTCTTCACAAATCTTCGATATTTGCTGTTTTGCTTATCTGGTGCAATAAAGTTCAACTACATTTTGCATCTGATTAAGAACCAGCCATCCAAAGCCATTCTCTCCCTTGCATCTGTAAAACTAAAAATGTACATACTGGAGTTTACTTAATTTGGGTGTAGCCTTTTCAGTGTTATTTCTTAAAGGAATAGATTAGTTTTTCTCCAAGTATTACAGATGGTTCCATATGAGTTACTGAAAAGTTTCCACTTTAGTGCATCATGAATCAGACCCTAAACACAGTGTGTTGAAACTAAATTACTACTGTTGGATCAATAAACACATTTACTGTTCTCTAGTCTCGCTGATTATTAAATGGCTTATAAGGTCACATAAACAATTTTCCATGACTTCCAAAATAATCATACCTGGCATTTAATTTCCTTTTTCTCCTTAAGCCATATTATTTTAGGATAGGCTCAGATGAACCTATGGCATTCTCCTTTTAACATTCATTATTAGGAGTAACAGGTTCTTCAACTGGTATCCAGGCTTTCTGGTATCTAGCTGGTTAATCATAATAGAATATGGTTCATCTTATTTTATCATGGAACTCATAACACCCACATTACACTTAACTGATTTTTTTTAAGTACACAGTCATTGTTTAGCTGCTTACAGCTCTGGCAGACTGAACAATAGGGCTAAAATAATCCATGCTTCATCTCCTACTGTGTCAGTCTTCAAAGGAGGGGGTGGGAGAGACAACTAGCTTGTAGATTGAAATACTGATTTTCAAAACTAAGCTGAGGAATAAATATGTAATTTTCTATGTGCTGGTACTCTCTCACTTCCCTCCTTTACCTTCTCCACACTCTTTCCAGTCCACTTGTTTTGTTTAAAATATTAGAGGATATGGGAAAGGAGTCAAAAGCACTGACCCATGAAAATACATGCCAATTTGGTTGGGCTGAAGCTATTACAAGTTGCTAGCTGTGGCTGATCCTAAATCTGACCTGTTATTCTTGCTAGAGAAAGTTGGCACAAAACTAATAACACCATGAACTCCCACTTCCTCCAAAATGCATATCAATAATGTTTTGCTTTTTACTGGTACCATGTAGAGTAAGATAAACCTTAATTTAGCTTTCTTGTGGGTCTTTAATTTTTTATGAAGCTTTCACTCCTTGTCTTGGGGTGACTGTATGATGCCTGTATCCCCAAATCGTCTGTTCTGTTGGTGTTGAATATTAAATTCTGCAACTTTAAGACTGGTTCCAGGAGTGAAGCAGGGGGAAAGAAGAAGTGCAGGGTTTGTTATCAGAGGCTGCACCAGCTCCTCCACATTCCTGCTGACACTGTGTTGTCTGCAGTAGACAGCGAGAGAGAGCTCCCTTTTGCTCTGGGTTGGTTCTTCTGGCTAGCTGAGGCAGAGAAACTCCCTGGATTGCTTTTTTCCTCCTTTTCCTTTTTTCCTGGAACTGTTTTGAACCTGCTCTGGACTGAAAACTTAGAAAGAGCACCAGGAGCTCACACCTGTGGCCCACCAGGCCTGGCCTGGGCCGTGGCATTTCCCAGCACCGGAGGGACTGAGAACAGCCTGAGTGAGCCGGGCAGCCCACGGAAAGAACTCTTCTGATCCTGTCATCTCTTCAGAGTGGCAAGAGGTTTCTGCTGTTTGGTATTGTTCAATTTTGTGCTGGGAGGTGTGTTGCCTGTTGAATAAACAGTTCTGTTTCTTTTTCCACTTCTCTCCAAGGAAATTTTTTTTCCCGAGCCCACTGGGGGAGGGATTGCTTGGATTGTTTTTTTTTTTTCCCCTTCCCTGGAGGGACCCCATTCAGAGGTTTCCTCCCAAATTTGCTCTAAACCAGGACAGTCCTCCATCTCAGCTAGACAATATAATGGGCAGTAGACAAGACTGAGGACTGCAAGAAGACTGAGAATAATCTCTGGAGACTAGAGACACTGATCAAGAAATAAATGCTTCTTCTATTCCTGTATCATTATAGGGAAAGAAACCTATCCTAATACATGAAGACAATGGAAATAAAGTTGCCTGGGCAACATAAAAGTCGTCACTCTCTAGGTTTTAGTGCTTGACTTCACAGCTTTTACATTAATCTTTGTTGTAATTTTATCCTGCATATGTGTGCTAAATTGTGAGAAGAACAGCTGAGATCAACTTAGGCTTGTACCCCATTTCTGCAAAATGGTGTCTAGCTTACCCACCACAACGAAAGCTGAACTGTACTTTAAGACTGGAACAATGTATTTTCAATTATATCCAAATATAGTGGCATGCTACTCCATGTTCTCTTTCTGTTAAGAACCCACACATTTTACTTGCAAAGAAAAAGTAGTATTTTCTCATTTTAATAAGAGCTTAAGTTTAGCTTACAGCCATGACTAGATTTGCAAAACAGCTTGTCATCATTTAGCTACTTGAATTAAGCTTAATTCAAATTTCTGTATTTCACTAAAAAAATAATCACTGTTCTCTAAAAATTGTTATATTGAAGCAAAAGGCTATAGAACAAGGCACTACAAAAGCTGTCTCTCCCTTTCCCTATGTAACTAAAACCTTAATTTAGCACGTTACAAGTTGTAGTTTTACAAGGCAGGGCTGTATCAAATGATAAACTCTTTAAAGTCATCAGTAGTGTAATTATCATTCAACAGTATCACAGATTATCATTCCTGCAGCAGGTATAACTTCACCTATAATTCACACCAAATTAAGTTTTTATAAAATAAAACTGAAAGGTATTACGCATAAGGTTACTTATTTTCTAGCTCCAACTTGAAACCTCACTTCCCCATCCTATCAGAAAAAGAAGGAAGGAAGAGTCATGCTTATTTATTAGAGCTGTTCATGTAATTGGACTCTTCCTGGCAACAGCAATTTCCTTGTCAAAGCTAGTAATCATAGCACCCACTTTCGTTGCTACATGATTCATTTTTGTAAGTTTAGTATCTATTATACAATACCTCACTATTTTTCAGTTGTTTTGTTTTCCTTTCATAATAATTATTTTGAAGTTTGATCAATCTCTCATTGAAAGCCAGGGGAAGACTCAGAGCATCTATATGACCAACTGCATTCGTCCTCAAGGTCTAAGAAGTGCCTGCCTGGTCCAGAATTCTTGTATATGCAAAAAAAATAGGAGGTTTGGGATATTTTTTCCTCTGAAGTAAGTTGATAGAAGAAGTGTGTATTTCTGCATTTCATGTGAGTTGAACAGCTAATACTCACATTAAAATGAAGCAACCTTGACAAAAAGGAAGATGATTCTAGTAACTGTAGTCAGGTTAGCTTGCCATTTACTTATGTAGTACAATTCAAGTAAACATTACCTGGGAGGATGCACTCATCACCCTGCCAAGAGCATCCAGACACTACAGACTGATTGAAATTCCTCTTTATGTAACTTCTATTAAACTTCAAAGCCAGATTATTGCTATTACTCAAGTTAGCATAACAAAGCAGCACCAGAGACTTCAGGAAGAGAAAGGACTTCTTGAGAACTGTTTAAACTTCATCATTGAACAAGACAGGAATATTAATTCTTTGGTGAGAAGTAAATATAGTACTGAAAATGGCAACATTGTTGTTCACCACTTTGTCCTGTTACTTGCCCCGTATATTTGCCCTGAGATACTCTTTTCTATAGAAAGAACATCTGAAAATGTTTGTTTCCAAGCATTTGTTCAAAATTTTGCACAGCAACCCAAAAATGGGGTTTTGCATGAAAATTGTTGTCTTCTGCAATCCTGTAATAATTTCTTCTGACATCATGACTTTTAGAGACCCTATCACACATGGACAATAATGAATCATTGTCTGTCTGGGGGCAAATCAGCTGTCACAGTTGAGACTTCTTCTGCAAGAAGAGAATCTACCCCAAAGAGTCAGCAGGCAGCCACATGGAAAACCTCTGAGCAGCAGGATGAGTTTACTGGCTTACTCATTCCTTTTATTCCTGTGTTTGCTCCTGACTTCTGAGCTTAGCTTATTCTTTGCACTGATTTAACCAACAGAACCATTATCAAGGATTCCTGATCTTGATATAATCCTTATTGGAGATTTTTTTCTCTGGCTCTTCTTTCTGCTCCTGATGGTGAATTTGGCAGAGTGGTGTTTTGCATTCCTAATAAACAGGCCTTCCTACCAGCCTGCGAGAAGCCCAAAGCATGTAGACAACAGGGATGCATAGCTTCTTTTCTAAATCCCCTTTTCTGTTAAAAAAAGAACATTGCCTATATTTGATTAGAGGTTTCCAAAATGTCCCTTTCATCATTTATCTAAACAATCTTTGCCTTTATCATATCTGCATTTTACCTTCTCCTTTATCTTTCCAGTAGCCCTGTCTTTCTGCTGCATACTGATACAGACACATAGGAGTTAACACAGGTGGCCAGATATAGTTTCAAAATTCAAACAAAATCAGTTTCACAGATTCTGAGTACTTGAGATATCATGACTGTAGGAGACATGAGGCTTACACTGCTGCTTCTGCTGCCAGCAATGACATGCAGCCAGAAAAGAGAGAGGGTCAAGTCAGAGAACATGAAATCACATCTACCTCTTCATCACCAACATACAAATCTTTCGCTTTTTTTGCAAGGCATATTCATCATCTAAGTAATGCCAAAGAGTCTGGAAAAAAAAAAAAAAAAGTAAATTGAAATCCTGAACTGCTTGCAGTGATCTCATTTAGCAAGCTAAGACAGCCAGCATGGCAAAGCAAAAGTGAGGGATACCCTTAGCTCATAACAACAGAGAATAACAACCTATTACTAAAGTTTTCCTAACAAGATTTCTAGATGATGTTTCAAAAGGAAGCAAACCTTGATGAATTTAGTGTAGAAAAGTGGAGAAATTAAAACAGTTATTTTGTATAGTTAATTCCTTTAAGTGGTAAAATCCAATGACAGAGAAAATATTTACTTTTGGGTTACATAAATATTTGAAGATAACCCAGTATTTATACTGTGAAAAAAAGGACCAATGTTTTCAGCCTACCTAATAAAATAAAACCCTTGCAAATCGTATTTAAATAAATGCATTGGTTTTAAAACCAAAGAGTGGGACACTCAAAAAAAGAGGATTTTGATAACACATATTACAAAAAGTAGTATGTGATTCTATTCTTCCTAGAGAGATTTTGGTTGAATTTTCAGACAAAATAATCCATAACTCCATATAAAAGGGAGTATGTGTGTGTCTGGAAGGAAGGTGGAATAGCATGCTAGCAAATGGCAATTTAATTTTTCAAGCTTTACATCCTAACTTTCTGTGAAGACTTCAGTTAATTTAATCATTAGCATGAAAAATTACCTAACACTTCCACTGATGACTAATTTTGCCACCCCAGTGGTAGCTGATCAAATCTCTTGCTGCACATATGCTGAGCACATAGCTCCCAGAATGTCTGGCAAAATAGTCAGTATTTTTTCCTTCACTTGGATTCATAAAGTGTGTTATGTCACTCTCTTGCTTGGGCTCCTTCCACCTTTTCATCTTTCCATTCTGGTATAAATGTCTGTGTAAAGCAACTGAGAAAGAGGTTTATAACCTGTTAAGTGTTTTACAGGACTCAGAATATTACATCAGAGAAGCCCCAACAAGGCATGTGCTGCTATAAAATATATCCTTGAGTACACCAAGCATCTTCCAGAAGTGGGATGTGGACCTCTCACAGCTCTCATGTAGCACCCAGCAGCCCTACAGAGAAGTCTCACACCATCTATGAAACACCAAAAAAAATACAGGTGCCTCTGTCTTTGTGGGTAAATCCATCGAGTTCCACACCCGTCCCTAAGAAACTAGGAGAAGATGATAGAAAACTTCACAATAATTCAAGTTAGCAAATGAAAGGTCTGACTGAACAAGAGAGTATGAGCTCCATCCTGAGTCTGAGTTCTTGTCTTCATCATTACAACTACCACTTGGACAACCATCCTTAAAAAAACCTCCCCTCCCATTTATCCTCCATCACTTCTTCTGTGACTGGAAACCTGCACACCTTCATCCATTTTCCCATTTATTGGTAACGTGAGCCTCACAACTTCCTGCACTGTACCACTATGCTAATGTTAGCACAGTCTAACAGTGAGTGGATCTAAAAGATACTAGTTGTATTAACATTATATGCATATTATATATCTTGGCCACATTTCCATTTTTCATTGTATAGCTGTTAATAGGCAAGCAATATATTTCTAAAATATCACTACTACTTCCCATTCTTTTCTATTCATTACCTTCTAAAATACAATATTGAGTAGTCCTCTAAATTCCTTGAATTCTTTGCATTGTGACTAACCGTTCCTCAAAGTTTAAGAAACAAAAAAAAAAAAAATCAAACAGCAAACTCAATTCCTTAAACATCCTGTAGTTAGGGATGGGACGAAGAGACAAGAATTTCTTTTCAGACATTCAATACAGCAGCCTGCAAAATACAACAAAGGGGATGTAATATTTTGAATTACTTAAATAACAACCTACAGATCTCTGCTTCTGTATGTTCTTTATGTAAGAAAAAAGAGTTCTCTACAGAAGCACACACAATCAGTATCTGTATTTTTCTGAGGTCCAACATACATAGCTTGGAAAAAACTTCATAGGCTGCACATTCTGCATCTGCAATAAAGCAGAGCTGCAGGCATAACATGACCCGAACTGACAAAATCTCTGTGGACTGGGGAGTATCATGTGGAAAACTGTAATGGGCATTGCCTACTACCTTTTCTAGTTAATTACAGGCATAGCAAGAAAGTCACCTGGCATTTCTATTCAAGGAGGCTGTATTACTATACTGTAAATCTAACTATAGAAAATCCAATTTCTTCTTTCCTTAAATTATTGCTAAGACACAGGGAGTAAAATCACAGAACAAGTTTCTATAACACAGAAGTAACCAGTAACAACATGAGTTGTCATCTAGCAAATGAAGTAAAGGACTAAGGTAACAGCTCTTGAGTTTTCAGGACTAGCTATGACAATATTCCCCCTCGTGGCCTTGGGCAAGTTACTTAACCTCTCCAGATGAGAGTCCCCATCTGTAAAAACGAGGATAATGATATTTACTTACCTCTCTCGGAGGAGATGTGAGAACTAATTACAATAATTTGTGTAAAGGGTTTTGAACCTGAAGAGCACTACGTAAAGTGCTAAGGAAACAGTGCTTATGTAAAAGACTGAGGAGAAGAGAAGATTCAGCTTACACAGTAACACATTGTTTTAAGAATGAAACATAACTCGGTTTTTATGCCTGATCAAACTATACATCTGAGATAATTTTCTGACTACAAAGTAAGTTTAGTTATAAAGCACTATAACTGAGTATTGGGGATTTTTCATAGCACTGACCATGCATACTCCCCCTTCTGTCTAAACTTAGTGAAGGGGATGATCCAAAGTAGTTTCCAAAATTGCCCTACAATATTCTATAATATGCCATCAAATTTTTATGTGATCAAATTTTTTAGGCATACTGACATTTGTTTACCCCAAGTATACCAACGCTTGTTTTGGTCAAGACCTGGTCGCTGTTTACCTACTTGTGAATGACTGACTTTGGTAAATGTCACTATCTTCATAAGGGCCTCACTACATTATTTTATAACTGTATTTTAGTGTGACAACATCACCAATTGAAAAAAAAAACAAAGAAGAGCAGTTATTTTAACTAGAGGTAAGTAAAATTATTCTCTGTATATACTTTTTGGCAAGTCTACCAACATATCAGAAAAGACTTGTTTCCCCTTGTCCTAGGCCAGGGAAGGCAAACTTACTACAACAGGGGAGAAACCACCAGCAGGAGACCAAGGTGACTCCAACTAGATGTGTAAACCAGAGGAGACAAGGTTTGGGGCTTGGTTTGATTTCTGGGGCTTTTTCAGGTGGTTGTAGCTTTTATTGGAAAAAAAAAATGCACAAAAGCAAGAAACCTGCTCATATACATGCAGGAAATTATTTTGGTGCTGACCATATGACATGGAAGACTGGACAACAATGAAGTAGTACAAATAGGTGGCTGATTGAGAGACACCCTTATATGCCTAGTTCATTTAAAACCTGGGCAAACCAATGTACTCTTACACCTCTGATCAACTAGCCTAGGCCATATTGACTTGGCACACATGTGAACATGAGCCAGAGTATGGAGTTCAATTACTTTTATTCACAATACAACTGTGTTTCTTCTTTGCTTATGATTAAAAATTACTAATCAGACAGATCAGAACTGTTGATTAATGTTCTTCATAATTACAACCAATTCTGTAGATGGCATAATTGCTTTAAAATCTATTTCTTGATTACTATAAATTCATGAATAAAAACTTTTTGTCTAATAAGGGAAAAAAACAAATGTGACCACACATGCAAGCAGCTGAACCTCAGCATCATTATACCTGTTCTGGCATCCTATTACAAACCAAAGCATTAGCATTCTGAATCCTACTGAAAAATAGTAACCAGAATTATCTCTGGTTCTCTCATTGGATAATTCCAATATGATTTTCAGAGGGTATACTTCATATTTAGAACAGTTATTTCAGGTTATTGATGTTGAAATTGGAACAACCGAAACTAATCTAGAATTCTGCATTGCTTCATCTTTTGTACTGTAAGTCTTAATTATTCTGCTATGTTATTATGCTTTCCAAATGAAAATTAGCCTTGGGCAGAAAGATTAGAAAAGATGTTTAGATCTTATAACACATTTTGGGTAGTATTGTGGGGTGTGCATATTAAGTGTTTTGTTGCAGGGTTTCCTTCCCTGCCATAAAGAAGCTCTCTGATGCATTTGTTACTTCTCCAAGTTGATTGCTAACCATCCACAGATATTAATATAGTGCTGATCTCTGTGCTTTTGAAGTGTTTTCTTTGGGGACTTTTGCCATTTTCACTCACCTAGAAGTAAAAGCCAGATGAATCAATATTGTCAAAAGATTATTTTCATCAGCAACTTTCTTAAAAACGCAACATTTCAAATATAAAGCTAAAATTATAAAATAAGATACATCTTAAGACATCTCAGCCATCCTAGTAAATAAAAAATCTGTGAAGATGCTGACAAATAAAATAACACATCATGTATTATTTTTCATAAAGGATCAAGTATATACTTTTGATCCTTTTACATAAGGCTTAAAGTAGTTCCTAGTCTGATAATTTTAATTACATCAGCAAAACATGGCAGTAGCAGCATAAAAGTTTTGCCCCAAAACTCGTGCTTCTTAAATGCTAATGTAATACTTAAACTGTAACTTAAAAAATTATTTTACAGACACTGTAAGAGAACTCAAGAGAAAAAACAATTTATGTTGCCACAAAAAACATCCCTTTACCTCAAATAAATCAGTTTTGCTTTAAAAAAAAAGTAATTGCAAAGGTTTTTTTTCATAATTCTCTTTTTGTTAAATGAAAGTTTGAGTGATCACCAACATAACGTTCTTGATAAAGAATTTTCATTAAGTAGATCATAAAATTTCACCACATCTCTCTCTTCTTACCATTCACATTACAATCTCAGAGATTATCTGAGATGAGACTGTGTCATTACATATCTTACTCTTTCCTTCCATAGGGAGAATATTCAAGGGGCTTCAAGCATAGCCCACAACTACTGACTCATATAACTTCAAGACGGAGTTAAACTCTAGCTCTGAGGATTTATGAACTAATATACTACAACCATCCTTTTGTTCTTTAAGGCTGCTCTGAAAACCTGAGAGAATGAAACTGCTGTCTTACAGGTATGTACAGTATTGGTAACCTATTTGCAAACCATGTTATATTTCAAACAGCAGCCACCCTATTCCAAGGATTTTCCCCCTGAATGAGGTAGCACTGTTGGAGAGAACAGCAGCCACACTGAGCCTGGTAACTGCTGTCAGAAGTTGTCAGAAGGAGGGTCATTCTACCACTTCCCTTCACAGTTGCACAGTTTTTGGTACCTGCTCTGGGGCTGCTCAGGCATTCACTCTTTGTATGGAAATGACTGTGAAATTCTGTATAATTTTCTTCATTCAGAGAAGCTGGCTTTTGAGGAAAGCTGCTTCTCTTTTAGCATTGAACAATAGAGACCCCACTTCAATTTGATCCAAAGGTGAGCAATTTTGCATTTATAAAAAGCCACAAAAGTTTCCAGTGGAGCTACAGACTTCAGCAGCTACAGTGCTGATTCTTTGTAATTCAAATCAAATATATACACACACACTTAAACAACACTTAGCACCAGATGTTATAGTCACCATAAGTAAACGCCACCAACAGGCCAAGTGAGCAGAACCACTGGTCTATTAAAATTTTAATCATTACTCTTTGAGATAAAATCCACTCTCTGAGCCCAACTATCAGTGTGCATAAATTATCTTCCAGTCGAGTTTAACATGTAGTAAGAGCTAATAAGTGACACCAGGTATAACACTACCCATTTCTTCAGTGGAAACCTGTAACCGAACCTCCTAGGACTTCAAAGGCAGCAAAGACATCATTCTGTTTTTACTTTATCTCCGTCTTCCCTGTGACAGAAGGCTAAAGTATGGATGGTGATTAGACATTTCTAATTAGTATTTCTTCCTACAATCTGTTTTGGCCAAGTGTCAGCAGAACAAAATGTTTAAACAACCAGCATTAAGAACATCATTATTAACAATGTTTTAAAAACCCATTTTACCAATGAACAAGATAGAAGTGACATAATGAAAAGTAAAAAAAGGAATTAGAGGATATAAAAAAATAAGGCTGTTAGAAAATCCCATATATACTTCCAAATTTTAAAGTGTAATCTCTCAGCCTGGTACTGCTGCAAACATGAATAAAAGGAAAAATAGGCTATAGACAGGGAAGAAGGGTGCAATTTTAATAATTCCTGCATACTAAAGTATTCTTAAACACATATCATAAATTTTAAAACACTAATGAAATTTTTTTTTTAAATCATGAAGTACAAGCAGTACGTTCCCGGAATAGCATCCATGCCATCCTTGGACACCAAGTCTTCTGCTGGCTCTGCATATTTCCCTCTCAAGGTGAAGACGAAGTGACCTCCTGTGGAGGAACCCACCGAGAGGTCACTTGGTATGGTGAGGAGGTGTCTGTCCTGACCCACAAGTCACCATCATTTCATCGCTGTGTGAAAAACTGAGTTCTTGCACAAGCACAACCCAGCTTCAGCTTGATTTAACAGTGCCTGCTCCTTCCCATGTCTGAAGGGGGAAAACTTCAATAATGTCAACATTTTTTGTTTACCAAAATATAAAATAAAGAAGGATCCTAATCTTAAATCGATCACTGCCACCAGTTCTCACCAGGTTTCTGAGATTCGCTGTCCAAACAGCGCAAGATAAACATTCAGATCTTTCTATTAAGAATCATGCTCAAAGAAGGCATTCAGTCAAACATTCCACGAGATAAAAGGCACTATAATAGCAGCAAAATACCACAAGCTATACAGACAAAGCAAAGCCACAACTGGTCTTCAATTCTCTCCCATGCCTTGACCTACACGACATCACACAGTAGCTTTTTAGCTTTGCAAAGATCAATTACTTTCTTTTACCCTCCAGGTTTTTACATCTCCTCCATGATGGGGAAGAAATATTCAGCATCAAAATGCTTATGGGTGGGGGCTGAACACACAGAAGAAAAACAAACTTCAAAAAATTACATCACACTGCACATACCCAAGGCACATTCCTGCTCTCCCCTCTTCACAACTCTAAACATCTATCACTACCTACAGCTTTAGTAGAACAGGAAAAAAAGCTATGCAAAACAATAAGCAAGACTGTGGAATACCTCAAATGGCTCTTCCTCAAAAGGTACTCCTATTCCTATTTTCTTGTTACACGATTTAGAAATATGATTTAATTTTATTTAATATAGTTCCTTCACTGCCAGGCATCCAGCAGTTCTGTCATAACTTTTGATAGGCAACATAATCAACGTTTATTTTAGGGAACACACAGTGTTTGCCTAAATGAAAATAGCAGTTTAGTTTAATAAATTACTGGGAGACAATTTTTAAGTCAGAGAGATCTTTTTTGGATATGTCAGGTTTTAAAGTTTCAATAAGATCTAAAAACTAATAATCATAACTATAAATAAATCACTACAGAAAAACTGTAATAGTTTTTATTCAGTAGTTCAAGACTTTTTTTAAAAGTTTATTGAATAGTGAAGCATCTCACTTTAATTTTAGCATGGACGATAGTGAAGGGAGAAGTTCAACAGTTAAACTTCGGCTTCAGAAGAACAGCTGCTGAAGACGGGAACCCCATTCCCAGTTTCAGCAGACAGGAGTTACTCAACACTAGCAAAGCTGTCTGTAGTGCTAGTAAAGATGAAACAAGCACACACTCTAAGATTAGCTATCTGTTAAACCATGGATAATAGCACTTGCTTGCTCTGATCAGTATTTGCAAGGTTTATGTCACTGCATTTGTTAACTCCTTTTAACACTCAGATAAGATGAAGTCTGCCCACAGCCATGCAAGGAATTCAGCAGATGACTTTCAAAAACCCAGTTAAACAAGAATTAAATAAGCAGCCAATAGATCTTGAGTGTTTCACTCAAACACAAACCCACATTTACCAACGGATCTGACCCTCACAGGAGTTGGCACCTCATGACATGGATGGAGAAATCACACATTGAAGTTGGGGTGTGAAAATTAGTGTTTATCAGGTTTTCAGATGTCACATAAAACTTACAAATAAAACTCTAAGAACAACACATTATAATAAAGAATGCCCTATTATTATGAGATATCCCTGATGATATCTATTAATTACAGTTTTCCCCAGGTGAAGCAAAAGCAGGTATGTTGATCCAGTTAGATAGTTTCAAAGCAGTGACTTCTAATATCATCACTGTAAGAAAATTTCTTGCTTCCTCTGTCCAAAGGAAGAAAAAGCAATCTCACTGAGTAATTTAGAACTACTCATTCCCCTGTAACCTTATTCAGGTCCATTTTCTGTGCCCTCTGCTCCTCAGTTACCTTGCTCCTTCACTATAACAACAAGCCCCAAAAAGATGTGGTCAATCACTAGCACAATTTGGAAATGCAACTTTTCCAACATCCTGAGTATTAAAATAAAGATCTAAACACAGAGGGCCAAGTGCTAAGGAGGTCCTGATCCCACTGATAAGGGGCATACGCAACATAAATGCAATGATGAGAAAGTGTTAACTGCTGAACTTTAAGGCTGAGGCAAAAGTCCTCTAGAAACCCAACTTCCATTGATTTTAGGCTTCTCCCCTAACGATTATTCATAAGCTATATTTCAAATCTAACTAAAACACAGACACAGCAGAGCTTCTGCTAAGAAGGTCACTAAATGTTGTCAATATGCCTAGCAGAACAAATATTCAATATTTGCAGAACAAGGTAAAAAAAAAATGTATGTCCTATATAAGGCTTTTTTTTTTCTGAGAACAAAGACTGGACACTGAAAATTTGTTGATAAAAAGCCATTTATCCATCCCATTTCTTCTGCTGTGTATTGGACCAAAGCCAAGAGTCTCAGTTCTCAGCTAACTACTGAAGCAAATGAGTGACCAGCAAACAAAAGTGATTTTGGCCCTTTATGCTCTGTGAGCACACTCATTACTAGTCACCTGAAATCAGGAACTTTATGAAGTGACATTTCAGAGTGTACAGGCAGAATCTTCCTCCTTTCCTCCCTCTTACTGACTATGCAGTTTGGTTTACAAGGAACTGTATCAAGGCTAACATCTGGAGCTTCTTTAGAAACTAGTGTTTTGCATTGTCAAGGGCTCAGCTGCCAAGTGCATCAGTAATGGTTAGGATAACCTAATATTCCCTTCTGTAGTGTATCTGTATTTCTACACATGAATGCACTGATATAATAATTTACTATGTACTGCACTGGGAAGAATGACTAAACATGCCCTCCCCCCCAAAAAAAGAAAGAAAAAAGCCCAAAACAACAAATAAAAAAAACCAACCAGAAAAACACCATCACCAAAAGAACAGTCAAGATTCTTTACAGATGCAGTAATGCAGGAGAAGATATTTGGGAATGCCAAACTGGGAAAGGATGGTATCTTAAATGTAACGGAAGTACTTCCTTCAAGACAAGTACCAAATCAACCCATTTGACTGACAGGATTTAGCAATGAGAAAATAAGCACACTCTGTTCTAGGAGAAGCAGTTAAATGTAGACTGGCAACAAGAAGAAACAATCTTCTCCCTTCCCTCCTCAACCACCTAAAGCAAAAAATCAATCCTGACTGCTATTAGCCCCTCAACTCACCTAGAAAGTCACTACTTTCTGCACAGCTCCCTAGAAGCATCTAAATGAAAGCTCCCAGCCTCTTGCTCCTCTCTGTGCCCGTGTACAGGCAGTCATGCTTCTTCTTTTGCACTGGCATTCACGCTTAAATGAGCAGGTTATGAGCAACTCCAATGATCTGGGCCAGTCAAAATAATTACTATTGTTCTCCTAGATCCACTTTCTGTTGGCTCAGTTCCTTGAACTGACTTACCATCTGCTCATACAAGAGCAAGAAATGGCGTCAGTGGGGACAGAACCACTAAGTCAGGGAAGAAAGGGAGGAGGGAAGGATCGACAGCAGCCCAAGCTGAGATACTGCAGGTTGGCACTCTCTCTGCTTTGGTGGAGGACATGTCCCTCTAGATACATTCACAGAAAAAAAGCCAGTATGCTATACAGCTCATTACCTTTAGGGAGACAAATTCTGCCACTGGACAAATACATAACAATCCTGGTATAGCTGGGGGAAGCCAATTCTAAAACATACATTTAATGTATTTGGTGTGACGACTATTAACAATCAAACCATATGACACCTACCTGCTAGAATTATCTACAGCTGACTTAATTCACACCAGAAAAAGACCACTCATTATTAGTCTCTGGATTTCCAGTGGATAGGAAAATGAATTTCTGTAGATTTGCACTGTTGGGTAAAGTACTTTCAATGACACCAAATCAGAAGTAAGCTATAAAAACCCACTTTAAAATATAGGTCTGATTTCTTTAGGTATAGCTAGTTATTCTGAATAGTCACCCATAAAACTAAAGAACATTCTTCTTCTGTAGTGCAAGCTCTTTCTGATTTGTTTAGAAAACAGGAATTATCTAGTACTAATATTTTAAACCTCTGCACAATAAAGTAAGAATTATCTATGTAACAGCAATTCATGTTGCTCAGTCTTCAGCAGACTGACAGAATGAATTTTCTTCTTCCTGCTGTTCACGCCTTCACTGCTATCATGTTTGCTCTCACCTTTCCTGAGGAAAGAGTTAACCCAGCCTCTAATTGTGAGCTTTCTTTAGCTAAAGAAAGATAAAGCAGGATTTAAAGACCATTTTCAACTAGCTTCACTATATGCTAAAAGGTCACTTGCTTGTTCAACTAATTCTGACTTTAAATTCGATGGCTATTTTAAAGTCACTGATCTTCAGACTACTTTTATTTATAGAACAAAGAAAATAAGCACAGATTTTAGAACAAATCCCAGGAAATGCCCCTAAAAATTTCTAATTTACATTCTTCACTTAATGGTAGTAGTTCTGGTCACCTAAAAATATATAAAGACATTTTAATTTTACAAAAATTAGACTCTTCTAATCAACATATAGAGGTGAGTCACTCACATGATAAGGGAACCAAACATATAAAAAAATAAGGTTCCTAAATAAGGGAACAAAAAATAAACAGCTACATTTGATCTGAACATCATTTCTTTTTCAGAGCAGTATTTTATTTATTATCATTAGAGAAAGAGAAGAGCCAATTGTAGTATTTCTTAATATTTCCAGAACTGGACAGCAACTTCGAATTGTAAGCTGTGCATGTCGCCTCTTTAAATTAGCAAATTAAGTTACATTTTCTCAGTATAAAAGATATGCACAATAAAATCTGAAAGTTAAGAGCTACATTACTGTTTAGGAAGCTCTACCTACTTCATGTTATTAATCTGGGAGTACTACTGAAGCTGGTTTCTGGGGAAATTTATTATTGAAAGAATGAACTTCATTCTTTTGGTTGCACTTTAGATATTTTAATATTAATAAATTTATTTTCTTGATTTATATAAAATTACCTATTCATTTTTTATCATCAGAGTTGTAAAAGAGAAAAAAGAAACACTATGAAGTCTGCATCAATGCAGGAACCTGAGATCCTGGCTTATGTAGTTTCATCTTCTAGAAGAGAGTCAGATTCCAGCGTCTCACTTCAATTACATACATTTTTGGGAGTTTATAACAGATAAATATACATAGCTTTCAAATTCTTATATAATACTATTATGGCTACGGAGAGACTCCACATTCAAAACAGTATGTAAATGTGTCTAGTCAATATTTCTGACCTATTTTGTTGAGTGTAATTTTTACATATATAATTGGGTCATGTTCCACTAATATCATGCTTTCCTCTTCAACTCATTTTTATTCATTTATTTTATCACATTTGAACAGCTTCTGCTAATCCTATTCTCTGTCAAATTTGGATTAGAGCTGTGCAGAACTTTAACATCATTTTAGCTGACAGATAGGATTTCTGGCAACCCTAAAGATGTGGGTGGAAAAGGCTGCAGAGTGAAATGTTTTTCTTCATGCACATCTATTAGTTACAGTCCCAGGCTGCATAAAGAGACCTGCAAACAAAGCTTCAGATTCAAAAAGTGTTCTAAGAAAATGCTTGAGTCCTCATTACGATTAATATTTGTAATCCAACTATTAAATAATTCACAAAGAGCCCTCACTTTCAGTCTGCTAGGTGGGTCAGCACACATGGAAGCAATGGCTGTTTACATAAGAAAGATGAGACTATTGAAGAGCTGTGCTAGGATTTATAAATCATTTTCCTGGCAACTTTAACAACTATTTTGCAGGTATCTTCATTCTACGAGTCCTTCTTTAAGAAAAGACCTTCCTAAATTTCTGTCTGTAAGTCTTTTCATAGTATTTTGAAAATAAAAATGATTAAGTAGTAGGAAAATTGTCTCCTCAAATCAATGACACAATGAGGTCAGGAAGAGTTGTACTTCCATAGGAATACATCCAGTTGAATGTTTCCTGCATGCTCTACAGTTGTACATGTAGTTTGTTTATATCTATCATAACCCTCTTGGCCTCTTCTCCCCCACCCCCAAACTTAGATTAAAATAACACTATGCTTGCTAAGATAAGCACTCTGAAGTTAAAGAGAAGCCAGAAGGAAGATTGCTGGTACAAAGTTAACTTGAACCCCTAGTGCAACACAGTCTTCAAAGTCCCACTATTTTTCTCTGCAGGATCCTGCATCATTTAGTGCACAGAATGCTCTGGGGATTAATTTAGGTTATGTAGTGAAGAAGAATGTCAGTAGAATTCCAGCTTCATTTACTGCAGTAATAGGAAAGCGTGTAGTAAATGAAGCAGAGGAGTGCCTCAATCCCTTCCTTTCTACCGCCTGCTCCCAGATCATTCTTCCTTCCTGTTTCCCTGACTCATCACCCATCTCCAAGTCGTAACATCTTTGACCAGGTGTTTCACCTCTTCCCTACAACTTCTCATCTCCAATAATGGCATCTGCCTCTGGGTTGGTACCATCACCCAAAGAACAACAAGGACAGGTTCCCTCTACATACGTCTGGGCAGCTGCAGGAGAGAGTTATGGGATGTGCAGCTTCCATAGCCAGGGCTCACTGCTGTGCCAAGCTGCCATCAGATCCTGAGATAATCAAGATATGAAAAGACAGAGTGGCTATAACCTACTTTGGAGACTATTACCTATTTTAATAGCTCCCACACTCTGGGCATGGTTCATTGCTTTGCAAGTGAGTTCATGGAGCAAAATAAGCAAATTCAGTCTTGCTGGACACATTTTTTAGAAATATTTCCAAAATATTACTAACACTACACTAATTAATGAGCTTGTTCATATTAAAATAACATTCCTACTAAAATAACTACTTCAACTTTCATTCACTGACAATTCACAGCAAAGACTTTCAAATCCAAAATGATGAATAGCTAGAGCCCAATCTCAGTTGTATACACAACCCCACCAGAACAAGTGGATATCACTTTCACTTAAAAAAGCAATTGCTATGTAAGCCAGTATAAAATTTCTAAGAGTTGCTATTCAGTTAGAAGCTATCATATAAAGAAAAACAAATCAGGTAGTACTCTTTCCTATGTGCCCAGAAGCAACACTTTTTGCACAGTTTGCCAGAGTGTAGGTGGCAGTGACAAAAACATGAAGTCATTACTGAACATTAGAATCACAAACAGATTTATATGCAGTTGTGGGAGCAAACACCATACCTAGTGACATCTATTAATTGAACTTGCTTCAGCTGAAACTCTCATGTGACCTATTTCAGTCATACAGCCTGGAGTTATATGTCACTGGAGTAATGGGCAGAAAGACAGCTGGCTAGTCTGAAAAATCAATTTGGTTTTATTCCTTGCACTTATATTTTAGGTTACCAAAAGTGTGAATTATAACTCTATTCCTGCACATATAAATGATACTATTCTACATAACAATTGCAATATTTAGTTAGGGTCTTTTTCCCCTGAAAGATGTAACTGCATGAATCATGACTATGTACATGACTTTTCACTATGTAACTGAGTTTCTAGTTCTCAAATAAAAAATAAAAAAAACAAAACACAAACATTAAAAGTAATCTGCAAAATAAAATTTTCTGCCAGTTTCATATTTTAAGTCTAATTTACTTTTCTTGAACACTAAGATAAATATTCTTAAAGTAGCTAAGGAATTAATGAAAAAGCAATTGCATTTTCTCCATGATGCTCAATATGTGATCCTACACACCAACTTCCCGATACAATGGGGAATACACCAATAACGACCAAGAAATGAATAATTAAAATTAAAAAAAAAAAAGTCATGAATGTGGGCATATTTCTGTATTTTTTATACATGGAAAATTTTTTTTTAATTGTTTAAACTATCCATCTAAGTCCCAGAAAAACTACAGATGCTGTTTGGATAAGTCAGTTGAAGCTGTTCCTCCCAAAGACAAAACCAAAAAATCTAAAAATTAAAATTACTTCACAAATCTGTCAGATCACAAAACCCAAAATTAAGGCTCTATCAGGATTTTTAAAACCCATATAGGTATTCATGGAAAAAAAAAAAAACAACCCTGTTTCAATACTAACCTCATCACTTTGCCTATAGTCCTAGTCCTGCACTTTAAGTCTTACAGCATTACAGCTTTTACACCCTGCTGAGTGGTACCCTCAGGCAAAGGTGTGCTCATCATGTGCAGACTTCCTCACTCACCATGCACAGACACAACCCCTGTATTCTGTTCTCCAGACCTGCATGTTCCCACAGCTGTGAGAAGCACCAGTGCTGGTTCAGGTGCCACTCCAGAATACCAACACTCTAAACTTGTGCTCCTCAGGTCTGTGGGTCCTTTATCTGTTTATGTATAATAGTGCTTTTAACTCAGCTCAAAAACCACAACATCCTTTTAAGCAATGCTGCAAACTAACAGTATAATTATTTAACAACTTCATTCCTCTTGCAGTGTTGCAGCTTGTCTCCAATGACCATTTTCAGTTTTCCTTTCTACTACAGCATTTGAACAGTTTTTGTTACAATGAAGCAACACACAAAATACAAGGTAAGAAACTACATTTGACTTGTTAGATGTTGTTATAGAAGGATTGTTATCTTAGATGTATTACTTCAAATCTTCTCAGCTAGTTCTTAGAGATTGACTTGTATGACTCCCTTAAAGCAGTTCACAAAACAAAATAAAAATATTATTCTTATGATCAAATACATACTACTGACATTGTTTTCTAAATTCATGAAATATTCTCACAAACTCTGTTCCCTATATTGACCTGTTTTTGTGACGTTTTCTTGAAAAGAAACTGCACAGAACAAATTCTTAACAGCAAGAAACTGAGGTGAGATGTTGAAATCATGCATTTGTTAAACTGAACCTTTTAGAAACTAAAGACTTATACAGCAGTGCTATATTCTGCTTTTAGAAATTTGTGAACTTGCATTATTGTAAGTGTTCTGACCACTTTTTTTACATCTTTCACATCTTGCAAGTTCGTGGACATTTGACAAAGACTTCTTTCTAATACATGGTCCAGAGAGATTCATTAAATGTGTAGCATTTGAGTAGCTCATAAAAACTAGACAGCAAAGCTAGATATCAAACATCTCAAATTATGAGCAACTCGACAAGAAACATGTCACCAAAACTACTGACTGCTAAATTATGATAGTCCACAGTTTTACCGCTTTTTAAAATATTGTTTGATAGACTTACATTAGCTAAAGCATCCAAGCTTTATTAAAGTAATATAGACCTATAATGCATTTTTTTCTGAAGAGAAAACAGTAAATAGATTTAACCCAACCATTTCTTATTCACATTGCAATTCCAAAAGTTCACCTTAAATCCCACTTCAATTTGCTTTGGCATTTTTCAATAATTCTGACAGCTCTCTTCTTCTGTCTACATGCTGAAACTGCCAAGTCTTAGAGATGCTTCTACTAAGATTTATTCTTTACAGGAAAAAAACACAGAAAACTTTTTTTTTTTTTTTGCTTGCTCAGTCTTCTAGATGAATGTCTTGATTTCTTCATTAAAACAGGTAAGCCAGGGGTAGGTTTTGAGCATCTGCAGTGGTCAACTGTTGACAATATATTAACTCCATAAACAAGGTCAGATGAGGAAGCAAAAACTTCTTTGCCATTTTAATTAATAATCAAAGAAATAGTGACCATTCATGTATTTTATTCAGTGTCTTAAAACCAGAAAAAATAAAGGAGCAATCCTAAGAACAAGACTGAAAAGCCAATTACCTTCATTCTGAACCTCTTCTGAAAGATGATGTATTTGAAGGAACCAATCATTGCATGAGGAATATTTACCAATATATTTTCCCTTCTAAAGGGAAGGAAACCAGACAGATGTATCTTTATGGTAATGATACATGCACACTTATTTTCAGAAGAAAGCTTGGGGCTGCTGAAACCCAAGTCCTTGAGAATGCTCACAGGCTGCCTAAACATAGGAGCTAAGTGGCAGCACCATGCAAAAAAACATCTTTACAGCATCTTGCAACATTAAAGAGCTACCATTCCAGCTTTTGGAAAACCTTAGATGCCCAACTTGTACATGGCATTGTACAAAATAAAGCATTATAAATTATCTTTCCTAAAGGCAAAATAATTATAACTTTTCAGCATCACCATGTTGAAGATTATTTGAGGATACTAGACCAAGTAAGCTGAGCACAAGGTCAAACAAGCAAAAACCCTTCAGCCATTAACTATCCAAATATTTTACTATTTGATTGCTGAAAACCAATGTCCTTTAGTAACCATTGCTATGTACTTAGGGACCAAAATACTGTTGGGGGAGGTAAAAAAAATCTCAAAAAATGTTGGCTGTTTGATTAGAGTTTTGTTTTCTTTAACTATTATGAAATATTAATTTAAAGTCTTTCATTCTTAATGGAAGTTTTCACTTAAATCTTTGGAACTGTTTTATGAAATGTGCTTGCTGCCACTAGGAACAAAAGACTAAGAACCTTTGTTTCAGGAACATGTGGAGAATGAGAGATTGTTGCACAGCTATTCCCTACAATTTTCTAGTATTCTTGCCATTGAAATCTAACCCTCCACCCCTAAAGCTCCAGCCACAGAATTGTCAAAAAAGGCTTTAGCATATGCCAGTGTAAACAGCTTGGAAATTTGTGTTTGGGAAAAAAAAAACCAAACAACAGCTGATGGGATAACTCTCTATAGGCTTATTTGTTTTACTGGTGCTAGACACTGGCATTTCAATCATCAATTTGTAGGCTTTGTGGTTGCTTGCTTACATGTCATTTTATTGTATTTTATTAAAAGAATATCTTGTTGGCACAAAATAATTAATTTAGCACCTTGAAAGCATTTTTATTCTTCATTCCAGCCTTTTTATTCTAATTTAACCGATAGACAGCTAATACAGGTAGTTTGAACAAAAAACTGCACACATTCATGCTATCCCTAAGGATATAAAATACCCAGAATTTGCACACATATTTGCAGGCACATACTTTCATACTCACCCTCACGACTGTACATCCACAGAAAGTTTACAATCAAAAGCTTCACTCTGAAGAACTGGAGAGGCTGCGCACATGCATAATGCTTAACTGCTCAGCATAGATACCCAAGACAATACTCCAAGGTCACTCCTGAAGTATCCTGGCTAAATTACATTTGGCATCCCCAAGCTTTTTCCCACAAATACAGTATGACAGAATATGAGGCAACACCCGAGCTCCTAAGAATAGCAAAGACATGCCCAAGGCCAGGAAAAGCACAGCCATGCCAGGCTAGAAACAGCCTAATTGTCAGAGGTGTGCAAGTTGCACAATACCAACGTATACTGCACACAGACCTACACAGGCACGTAGGCACATTCAACTCAGCTGAAGAAGCAACATCTTTAACTATATATGTGAGACTCACAATACCATAAATGCAATTAGAATAAGAAATGAAGCATCAGCAAGAGATTTCTGCTGAGATTTTATACAGTTTTCAGGAATCTGTTTGGATGTGCCAGCAGGTATCCTGCTTCCATGACCTTAAGAAAAAATGCTTAGTGACTGGTCTTCTCTGGATCCCATTAAGTGATCATGTAATCAGCAGAGCTCTGAAAGGTACCAACAGAAATCTCTTAGTAGCATTTTATACCACCATGCAGTTTGCGTTTCATTTGTTCCTGAGGAAATTTGGAAATTCATTCAGGTTTGCAGGATCAAAGTATCATATATGAGACTGTACTAACTGGAGTAGAAGCATGAAAGAAGACAAAATTACAAAGACAGAAGACATAGGCATCCTGATTGCAAAGCATGTATTATGAACACATTATTCACCTTTATTCAATAGGGTTCTGCGATAGAGAATAAGTAGAAACCCACTACTCTCAAAAAATGCTAGAAGCCACTGGACTGGTCTAGCAAAGTGTGTTTTACCTAGTAATCACCTTGTGCAGTACAGCTATGCTCATCTCAAGGATCTTATGTGGAATGCATCTGACCAGTACCCAGAATATCCTAGACTGGGAAGACAGGCCTATAACAGGATCAGGCTTTGGACTGGGCAGTGCTCTCTACAGTCCTATCAGACATGTGGTCAGAGTGCCTCGATCTCATAGTTTCTCTAACAGATGAATAAAATTTGCCTTTGGGCCAAGAATGAATTAAGCCTGATTTTAGCAGCATGCAAGCCTAGCACCTGCTGAAAACAAGACACTTCCAAATGTGGTTCAAGCTGGGCACTGCTGGTAGAACTGGTCATTTACAAATCCTGACCTACTTAAACAATAATAATTTTGCCCTTCATCCCAAAAACTAGGAGAGATCTGTCAAGTATTTTCTCTCATATATGCTTAAAATGGACAGGATTGTGTCCTTGCTTTGGGTGTGATTCTCTTTCTACTGGCTGGTATAGCACTGTGTTTTGAATTTTGGAAAATAATATTGTGAACACATTAATTAATGTTTTAACTGTGGCTGAGCAAGATTTACACTAAGTCAAGGACCTTTTCTGCTTCTCACAGCACCCAAAAGGAAGGAGACGGGGGCCACCAGAAGCTGGGAGAAGACATAGCCAGGACAGATGACCCGAGCTGACCACTGACATATTCCATACCATGTGATGGCAAGCTCAGTATATAAACTGTGGGGAAAGCTGGCCCCATTGCTTGGATAGCTGGAACAGGCATCAGTCAGTAGATATCACCTACAGCACTTGTATTGTGCATCATTTGCTTTGTATATTCAAATTCATGTATCATTATTACTGTTTTTCTTTCAACTTCTGTACCACCAAAATGCCTTCATCTCAACTCCTGAATTTTATTTCCTGTGCCCTTCCCTCCAGTTTTCTCCCCATTCTACAGAGAGTGAGCAGGCATCTGAGTGGTGTTTCGTGACCTACCAGCTTAAGCCAAGACAATTGTTAAGTATGTATAGTATTGACACTGTTACATTCTTACCGTATTAACTTTTTCAGTATCTATTGTAGCGAGTTTCAAGCTGTTTGTCACAATAGCATCTGTCTTAGATGTCTTTTTCTGGCAAAGAAAGCCCTTCAACAATGAAATAATTGTGGTAGCACATTGACCACATCTTGAGTTTGGGCATTTGTCCCAAGTGGATCTATTTCAAAAGCAATCAAGCACAACCTAAAATTAAACAGAATAATATGTCACCACCTTTTACCACGGAACTCCTGAGCAGCTTTACTTCTTGGTGCAAAAAGTAACCTTTGAATTCCTTATACATTGTGTGACTACTGCTTTTGTCAGCATAATTGACTTTTTTCCTTCCAAAAAATAAAATCTACTGAGAACTAAAACAGCACTGAAAACTATCCATGTAAAAATATTTTGTGCCAGGTTTCTGTATCGCCCTAAAGTTCTCTTGCAGCTTGAAACCTTCCCTCACCACAACCCTAATAATTGTCTATTTCTATGAATGCTATAATGAAATCGGGTGATAAAGGTAAAATAGTAAAAAAAAAAAAGAGAGAAAAAAAAACCCTATCTTGACATTCTTAAAATATGAACCACTCATACTTTTAGTACACCCAGTTTTTGTTAAGATGTCAACAGAAAGCATTAAGACATTCTGTTCCACAATAATGATAATCTTCAGGCCCTATTACTTGCATAATTAGAATTTGGAAATTTTAATGGACTCTAGTTTGTACAATGCTGTTCATCATAAGTATGGACAAGAACAATTCACAGGGTTATTTTCTTTTTTATAATATGCAGAATTAAAAATGGCTATTCATTTTGACAAAGACATACATCTAAAGTGTTCAATGTCAAAAATTATTTGAGTCATGACTGGTTTTCTGCTGTTGAACAAAAACTACAGCTACTTAGAAATTTATTTCTAAAAGCTTTATTTTTTTAGCTTTCAGCATTAAGAGGTCTGAAAAAAAAGTCTTCTCTGGAGTGCTTAGATCATGCGCTCATGTTTTCTATGTGGGATTCATACTTCTTTTGCAGACGCTGATGTGATAGCCATCTGAACTTACACACTTAGAGATATTTTTAAACAGTGCTGTAATACAGCAGAGGTAAGAATAACTTTGATTTCCAAGTGATAGTTTGAAAATAAACTTTGGAAAATTTAAACCATACATAAGTCTCAACACAAAATCTTGCTGCAGCAACACCCAGGTGAGTAAGGTTTCAGAAGACCTCGCACTTGCTGATTAACCATAATAAGAAGTCCTGGGTTCAATAGCATTGCTTTGACTAAAGCAGTGCCTGCAACTTTGTTTAAATGCTTGGAAGAGCTGGGAGTGAGGAGCCAACCAAAGAAACTACATACACACATAAAAACCCCAAACAATCCCCACACACAAACAAACAAACAACCCAATACAAACAAACCTTACCAGAAAATTATGCACTTTTCATAAGCTATTTGCAAGACCTCATAAAATTCACCTTATCTCCCTGGTACACCTTCACAACCTTTAATGGTTGGACTCAATGATCTTAAAGGCCTTTACCAACCTAAATGCTTCCGTGATTCTATTCTCAGACAACATATCAACAGTGTGTTGTCTGCAGAGATTCTCAGCTCAGATATGCTATGTTTCTCTTATGTAAATAACCTGGTACAATGAAAGGTTTCAACAAAACCTTCCAGAAAAATTAAATCTATACACAATAGTCCTTTTTTTAAGTAGTACCTCATGCTTCCATTTCAGAAATTTGTATTTTAGCTGGCAGTACACTTTCACTTGTACAGATCACTTTAATGTCAAAGGGATTTCCAGATACTCAGCAATTCACATGAGCACAGCACTGCACAGAATGAGCATCTTACCATGGGAACTTCAGGGCTTACCCAACCACCACTGTGGTTTCTTGAAAAGTACAATAGAAACATTCAGAAATCCAGACTAACAACTGAAGAACAGTTGATTAATTCATTAAATCAGCCATAATCATAGTTTCAATAGGGTGATACCTAATCACCTTGTCTACTGCATTAATGACAGTTACTTTTTGATTATATACAGTTCACCTCTTTAGCCTTTACAGTACATTAAGCATAGTTTGCCTCCTAACCAGAGCTTATTGCAGTACCTGTTTTTAATTACACTTCCCATCCTTCTCCCCTCACAGTAAAAATACAAAAGAGAAGGGAACACATAAGGGAAGAAAAATGTGCAAAAACTGGTCAATTCAAATCCTAACAGTCATAGGTAAAAATCAAAGAATTGTATTTGGGTGTTCCAAGGGAAAAAAAAGAAAAAAAAAAAAAAGCAAGTGTTGCTTTAGGTCACTGCAAGATTGGCACAGTACTTGTAAACACATGGTGCTAACTTTGTATTTTCATACACCATCTCTGTTCTCTGGTGAATACTTTTGTCAAATGTGGAAAAA
Source organism: Toxostoma redivivum (assembly GCA_013397375.1). NCBI lineage: Eukaryota > Metazoa > Chordata > Aves > Passeriformes > Mimidae > Toxostoma > Toxostoma redivivum. The sequence continues at coordinate 155,158 of VXBI01012209.1, read as the reverse complement.
AATGTAATTGTTTACATACTTCACCTGACATACCTGATATTACATTAAGAACTCAGCTTAGCAGAATGGATAAGAGAAATAGCTTACTAAAACCAACATCCAGAATAAAAAAGTTCAAAGTGCTTTGGTACAGCAGACACATTTAAAAAAATTGATAAATTCAATTTCATTAGAAATTGTGATAGGAGGCTGCAGTTTCACATATCAGTTTCTGAACCTTGAAATCTCTCCTTTCCACTGAAGAATACTGCTTCAAACCCCTTCTATCTGGAAATTAAAGCTGCTGCAGGAGTAACTGCTACAGGAGGGGCTGCCCAACTGCTCCAAATGAGTCAGCGTGCCCAGCACCTTGGGCTGTTTGATGCGAGGCCGGCAGCTGAACAGATTGGGCTGTGTGTGTCCCTGTCCCTGCACACATAGGAGCCATCTGGAAACAAACAGCTCAATCATGAAAGAGTAAAGCTAACAAGGAAAATTGCAGCTTCTTGATCAAAGAAAAACAGCCCCACAAAAAACCAGAATTAAAACTTAAAAAAAAAGGAGGTACTTGCTTACCTCCTTACTACCTTTGTTTTAAGACTTGAAAGATGAGGGCTTTTCTTTATCTCCTTCTGTAACTATCCTTTTTAGCTACATTAAAATCATCACCATGGGAAATGAGGAGTCAGATACGAGAGGCAAGGGCCAGCACATCACTCATCTGGTGCTGATGCCTTGGTCTGAGGCACTGCAGGCCCAGCAGCCATGCAGCCCAGCAAGTTTCGCTGAAGGCTGCTGTCGGGTCACTGAGACCTTGCGAGTGGATGCTTAAATACTACTAAGTGTAAGGCCACAGCAGCCTCTACAACACTCGAGAGCAACAGCAGCTGGAGGAAGGAGCTGAGCAGTGCAGCAGACCCGGTCCATCGGCGGGGGCTCGCCCTGCCCGCGGTGCGGCCGCGCAGCTCGGCACAGCCGCGCTAACCATGGGCGGCACCGCAGCTCCCAGCCAGCCTGAGCCCAGCTCCAGCTCCAGCCACTGAGAGCCAAACACAGCTGCTCTCAACTTTGTGACTTCACCTCTAATGAGCCTAATTAATTTACTTTCAAGGTAGCCTGACTCCAGATTGCCCTGTGTTTTCCAAATGTTTTCATTCCCCCCAGCAAAGCTGTGGGAAGAGATGCCCGCTCCCTATGAGCCTCGACACAGTCCTGGGGTATCCCTCCAGTTCAGCTGCTGTTCAGCACCAGTCCCTGCCAAGGGGAAAGACCCATTGGCTGCTTCCAGGAGACCATGGGGGAAAAAAAAGCCAGAAAGTTTATACTGCAGAGCAAAATATTCTGATTTTCTGAAAAATTGAACCAGGATTTCATTACTAAAAACAGTTTTCAGATTAAGAATTTTAACTACTAAATGTTAGGGGGGGTTAAATACCTTTTTTAACATGAAGTAATACAGAAACCCTCATTAAAAAGTGCTTTTATTTCCTTATTCAATCCCTCTGTCTTCTAACCTAAATTTTTCTCTGTCACTGACAACTTCTGCATTATTTATACAACGGCCAAACTATAACTGGCCTCTTTCACATGGGTGAATATCAACATATGGGGGAGAAATAGGGCAAGGAGAGAATGCAGATAAGTGACAATTTCCATATTTGCAGAGAAAACAGTTGTACTCTGACAGCGTGACAGGTTTTAGATGTACTGTTCTGCATTTATATACAGTTGATGTCTAGCTTATAAAGGTTCATTTAGCTAGAAAATCATCATGTTTAGCTGCTGAAAGGAGGCTGGAACAGCATGAGAAATTCTCATGATCTGTGTGAACAAGACAACCATTTTGCTGTAATATAGTTGTTCAAAGTACTAGATTTTTCTTTCCTAGATCATTCTGATTTAACTTTATGTTAAATCTAACATGAAGATACATTTTTTACTGTACACAGTACTATGAAACTAGCAGCCAATTTCTAATTTTTAGAGGCAGAAATTACATAAGCTTAAAATATACATCCTATTTTACTCCTGACGTTGCCAGCTTTTCTTTTAGCTTAATATAGCACATTTTATTCCCTTCTTTTTACCACAGCAATCAGTTGGGGAAAAAAAATCCCTGACATTTACATCCTGAAGCTTTAAAATCACAGTATATTCCCATCTAAAGAAATGTGATACCATGAATTAAAGAGGGTCGCATATTATTAGGATGTTCTGCTTCACAGCTGGGACAGGATCATCTGAAAATATTTCTACATATAAACTACACAAAGCTGTTTAAACAGATCTTGCACAACAGCTCAGAAAATATGATTTCATCTCACAAGCTACACTGAAACGACAGCCTTGAATTAGGTTAAGGAGGAAGGGATGGGCTGGGTATGTGCAGGGAGGCAAACAAGGAAGAACCAAGCTAACCCCTAAAAGCACTGTGCTCATTCAGGTGCAAAACGTACTGCAAGTTCAGAGAGGGAAAACACACACTAGCAACACCTGAGCTGCTGCTTTTCTTCTCTCCACTGAGAGCTTTACTGACCAGATGACCAGAGAGGCAATTCTCACACTTTGCCCAGTGTGCTACCACTTGCACAGACCTCATTGATTCCCTGCATGCTTCAGGCAAGATCCAAAGCCTACTGGAGCCACTATCATATTATATTACTGTGAGTCACAGCTGTTGAGAGACTCGATGTTTCCTGAAACCTGAATATGAAAGCTAAGGCATTTCCTCTCAGGGAAGCCCACTTTCATCAGCACTGACTGGACAAGTCTGACTTCACACTGCCCATAACTGCAAGTAAAATACTGTCACTCCCAATGCAAAGGACTTTTATTTACAATTTTACTGACAAGATAACCATCTTTCTGTGGAGCTGATAGCAAACTTTTCACTACTATTAAGACTCTGAGATATAAAGTTTATCCTTAGTGCTTCTTTTGCACTGCAAGATTCTGCAGAAAGATGCATTGTGATTAGCTGTATTAGCTTGGAACCAGAAAACTTGGGTTCAATTCCCAGCGCTGCCACAGGCTCCCCATAAGGCCTTAGATACATCACTTAGGATTCCAGTGTCCACGTCAGGTGTCTATATATTGGCTAAATCTCATCTAGTAATCCCAGACTTCCTACAGTCACTGGAAAGGAACAGATAGCTCCAGAGAGCAGTCCATCTCACACCAAGACAGACACCTAAGATAGGTCAAATGAATCACCTTCTGAACGTATTTAAACTTAAATGAGATGAATTCTATCCTTAATCTCCCTCTGGCACTGATCCCCATCTGTCATACAGGATTTATGTTTCAACACATCAATAGGACACTACTTTGATTGGCGCCTACGTAATGTAAACAACTGTCTGATGTGTACAGACTTGCACACTTCACAAAAAGCTAAGATTTTTACCTGAAATCTTCATGTAGACATTCAAGACAGGTTATCTGGGCAGCTATGGTTTTGACTTTGTGTTTGTATTGCCCATTTATGCTATCACATACCAGAGTAGTACTAGGTGTTCTCCTGTATCAGCCTCTCATTGAGAGGGGGAGCAGAAATCTCCAATAATTACATCAACCTCTGGACAGATAAACTAGCTCCTGTACTGGGGAAGCTGCTACAGCAGAATTTTCTTAATTCCTTTATCATTGAAACTGCTTTCTGGTATGAAGTAGCTATTCTTTTAAATATTAGTGGAGCTGAAAATAGTTTATCTCCTTTCTGTCAGATAAATTCCCTCCTGGCCACAGAAGGCTAAAATCTGTATCCTTTGTACCATCCCACCTGTAAATAATTTAAATCCCAGCTGTGAGCATGGCATTATACATAAAATAGCTTCCTTCAGTAGCAAGTCAAAAAGCTTACCTAGTTTTCAATTAGAAGATGGTAAATCATGATTACTGGGAAACAGGAAACTTCCTTCTATTTAAAACTGAAAAATGTATCATTTATGCCAGGGTGAAAGTAAGGAGGTTTTAATGAGTAACTCAGCATAGTCTCAAAATACAGCTCCAAACTGGATGTCCAAATTCCCTAGTATGAACAGTACTTAATGATCAGCAAAATATACTTGTATCTGGCAGAATGCCTAATAGACAAGTGCTCACATTCACAGGTCTGAAGTTTCCATGATACAATTAAAATCCCTTTGAAGGAGAGGGCTGATATAGTTACAGCAATGAGTTGATTATTGATCTCTGGGGGCCTTAAATGATGGCACTTTTTCCAACATTTGGGCTATTTTTTTTTTCTTTTGCACAACAGTCCATGTCCCTAGTCAAAGATCTAGATCCTATTATGTTAGGCACAGTATAAACACATTACAAGATATGTCAGGCCCTGTTCTAAAGAGACTGCAGAGCAAACATTGCTCCTCGCAAACATGAAGCAGCTCTTGATGAAACAGCTGTCGCCAGTTACAACCCACATTTGGAATTCATGTGTTAAAAGAGCATCATACATAAAAATAATATAAAAATAAAATTAAAAAAAATAAAAAAAAGAAAGAAGCAATATGGCCACTACACATTATGGTGTTTGCTTTTGATTTTTCCCATGTATCCAGGAAAGCAAGCAGCCTACAAAAAAAAAAAAAACAAAAAAAAAAAAAAAACAAAAAAAAAAAACACAAAAAAAAAAAAACAGGTAAACAGGTTTAAAAAACCTAGCTAGCTATTTGAAGTGATGGTGACAATAAATGACTTTTTATGCAGTCTTCCAACTCAACTATAAAAGTGCCTTGAACATAAAAAAATAGAACTGCATTTCTGGGACATAATTCTGCTCATCTAAAAAGATATGATTCACAAGAAAAACATTAACAAGAATTCTGGTCTATGTGAGCCAGAATTGGAAGAACAATATTAGACCAAGTCCAATGGAAAAAGCAATGTGGCCTGAAGCAGTTGCTTTGTAAAAGGAAAAAATTCAGCACACGTTCATTTCAGGCTCTCTTTCTGTGCTTTATCTAGGGAAAAACACACAGCAATTGCAAATGCTGTGAACTGCATCCACTTGTACAAGGGTGCTGTCCCATATGGTGAATATGCTTATTATATGTTAGTCTTAGACATGAACTTGCTGGAACCAGCCAGCTAAGGTTTAGTTCTAACTCTGCTAGGCAGAGTTTGTGTAGGTTATCATCTTTATCTCCACACCAACAGGTATGGAATGTTTGAGCATCATGGAACAACATGGAGCCTCTCCACTCACACACTTCACTGCTAAGCCCATTACCTCTAGTTCCTCCTAATTCTGATACACATAAGTACAGAAAACTCATATGGCCAATAATAATGGGACAACAGCTTGACTTGACTAACCACAATCAAACTCACTGATGGTCTCTAGGAGTGGAAAAGTTTCAGTACATTCCCCTACTCTTTTTTTGTAAGTACTACAGCTTAAGATAAAACTAAGCACAGTTCTATACTATTTACTATACAACATCTTAGACTTCGTACCTAGAATTTATTCAACACGATTACCTCTAAGTCTGATTGAAGCAACTACCTGTAAGTATCTTAATAGCACTACAGCTATAAATAGGACCAGCTGAGCTATTATTTTTCACAGTTTGAGGATAAAGTCTTGTATTAATTCATCAGCGCAATCCCTAAGGTATTCAGAATATCAATACATTTATCCCAAAAGGACCCAGGAAAAAGCCTGTATTTGACCTACTGGAAGACAAAACCTTGAAAATTTTGCTAACTATAACAATCTCAACTAGGCTCAGTACTCGTTACATCTACCTATGACCTTTTGTCCACTCCTTTCAGACTTTTCATCCTTTCAGACTTATACATTCACCTACTTGAAACCCCTAAAGCCAACCCTGCAAACTATAACAACAGGTTGGATTTTTTACCTCCCTGGTAAAGATTACTTTTCTTCATCACAGAAAGAGTCACAGAACTGAGTGGAGGAAGGCACAGAGACACCACAGACTAGGGAATGCCAGGTGTTGATCCCTTCCAGCAAATAATTTAGCTTTGCTCTGCAAAATCAGTAAAAAACACTAAATTCATATGTTGTTTTAAAAGTAGCTGAAGTGCATAGACATTCTAACAGCCAAATTTCAACACAAAGCAAATTAACTGCTCCAAGTTTCATTTTAATACTGAAAGGAAATTCAAAAAAATCTACTAACCAGAGTAATACTGACATGTTCCATTAAAATTATGCCAACTGTTACTCCTTTCACATGCATGCAATACATACATTTTGGTATTCCATTGATAGCTACAAACATCTGGAAAGGCAGAAAAAGTTTTGGCTTTTGGGATTCATTTGTAACCTTAAGCAACAGTGCAGACAGTCCTTACTATGCCTGAAAAAGAGTAGTTCCTCACCTGTAATGGACATTTAGCTCATTTTTGCTTTAGAATCGAATTGACACTACGTGAATAAGCAGTGCTCAATTCAAAAATCTGAGCTCTAGCTGCTTGATAAAAAGACAAAATAATCATTACTATTATACTTCTAAAATTCTGCGAGTTTTATGCCTTGCTTACCTATAGCATAACTTTCATCAATATTTATAAAGAATAATTGATTTTGAGTAAACAGCTCGCAATTATTAGCCAGTCTATGATTTATAAAACAAATATTTGCATATCAAATATTAAAGAAAGCCGAAAAGTAAGCCTAAGTCATTATTTAAAACAGATATATATTTTGAAAATGACAAATGCAAGAAAAAAACTATAGCATGTGACTTCAGGTGGTTTTGTCCCAGATGATTTTACTTCAATTTTTCACTATCAGCATTTTCTCAGTAAGCTAAAAAAAAAAAAAAGCAGTAAATACACATTAATAAAAACCCCAAACAGATCAATCCTATTATGCAAGATTCACAAAAATAAAGCAAATATACAAGACAACAGAAGCAAAGGCCTACATAGCTATAGCATGTAATGAAGAAGCAAGTGACCTCTATCAAGGTCACATGGATATTGCCTGGTGTTTCTCTGCTCTAACTAGCAGTTGAGTAAGCTAACAAAGCATGAAGTAAGAAAGTCAAAGATGATGAGCAAGTGCAAGCTATCTGTGTGTTATTAGCATATGAAAAACAACTATGAAGAAATCAAAAATTTCTAAAAGAAAGGCATCCACTGTCAGGCTTTTCATAAGGAAATATTAGTATGTCCCAGATACAGTTACCAAATGCAACCGTATAAAAGACAGATGTTTAATTAAATATTTGGGCTGTTAGAAAATTCAAAATCTTTAATTTCAGGATCCAGAAATCTTGCAATTTGACAAATATTCCATTGCAATAAAAAAACCGTATTTGCTTTCTACCCCTCAGCTGGACTACTCGAGGACATCTCTGGCAATTCAGTGGGACTACACTCTCAGAGGTAGCCCTCTCATCAGAGATACCTATTTTCTTACCAATGCCACCAATTAACTATCCATAGCCTGACGCATGGAAAGAGGACATGGAAGATGCTAATCAAGACAAGTTTCAATCTTGGTTCAAAGCAGAATCATGAAGGATTCCCTGCTTGAGATGCCAGCCACAAGGTTTGCCACCTGCACAGCCAGTTCCAAACCCAGAATGGGTATGAGAGACAACTGTCCTGGTATCATCTCATTGATGGGCATCTGGAAACTAAAGCCTATTTACACAAACCCAGGCCATTAGAATGAGACACAGGGCCCTGACACTCCCACATCTTAAAGAGTAACAGGAATTTTCTTTTTAAGTGAAGTACCTATTAATAAGCACAATTTATAGTTTTAGGACATATCAGAGGAACAAAGTAAATGGAAAGAAGAGTTAGCAACTTCAAGGGGCTTTAAATCACTAGCTAGATAAATAAACAAAAATTTCTTGTCAGTTACAATGGATGAAATAGGATTATAACATACAAGGGCAGCTTAAGGGAAGTTCAGACAGAACCTCTTCACACTATGCAACCTGTCACATTTTCTACAACAAATGCTATTTAATCCAAGAGACACAATAGGGGTTAATAGCAGAAAGTTCAAGGTGTTTGTGATTTTTAGGCCAAAAGGACAGGTGATTACCTCCTCCATTCTCAAGGATTAACACAAATCACAAATCCAGCAATTTCAACATCAAATCTAGAACTTGTACCTGGTCTAGTTACAAGAAAAGAAAATACTAATCTACAGACTTCAAGTAGAAAGGTGTTATCTGCTCAATAAGGCAGTTTACTTGCTACTCTGATGGACAAAATACTGATACCTCACTTCTAGTCTTATAGCTTGTGTGCCCAGCCAGGTTGCTGTGTGAACTTCTACATACCAGGGCACAACTTAATACTGGTATCTTCACTGTGTGGGGATCAAGGAGCCTTTCAGCATATCCAGCTTTCCAAAGAGAATAGTAAGCTTTTAGGAGTCCCATTAGGAAACAGACTAGACACATCTCAATTGAGATAACTCAAGTTCCCCCTCTAAACTAATTCTAGTTGTCCAGCATCCTTCCTGAGTAAGGCACCTTACCTACTCTCAACCCCACAGTCAGTGTTTACAGCTGCATACAACTCCTCTTCTCTTTAAGTAAGAGCAGATCATGTCACCTGGCTATAATCCCAAATCCTTCTCAGAACCAGTATTTAAGGGGGACTCACTTTTTTTTTTTTTACTGAAAGTAGCAAAAAGTATTACAGTGCACTTTGTTAAGACACATTCGGATGTATAATGAGAAACCAAATGGAATCAGTCTACAATAGCACTTTTCCCAACTTTATTAAAATTGGCACAAAAACCCGTAAGTAGTCTCATGAATATGGATTTTGTATTTTATTCCAGATCATTGTCAAAGGTAATGAAAAGAGTTGGAATAATGGAGACGGCAATTCCCCATACACTATCTGTTCTGTAATTTATTACATGGAAAAAAAAAAGTCTGTCCACATGGACAATAGTGCTGTTCTACAGTATTATTTTTACAACTAGAACATCACCCTGAACTAAATAAAATGCCTTACTGAATTCAAAACACAAAGCTTACAATTTCAACAAGAAACACAGAGTCCTTTTTTAACTCAAAAAAAGTTTCAAAAGTCTTTCAATTGGGATGTATTACACTATCATTCTGTAACCCTCAACTATTTGCCAGTATATTCTGTCTTCTATTGACACATCATACCACTAAGTTTTCCTTATGACTTTATCTTTTAAAAAATTTAAAAATACAACCCTCCCCCTCCCTATCTGTATCACCACATATTTTAAGAATTTCTCCCAACTCTAATACTTTACCCTAGAAATAAATGTTTATAAAGAAATGCTGTCCATAGCTTTGGAAAGAAGTAGAAACAAAAAACAAACAAATAACCACAAAAACCCCAAACCAGCAAAATAAACAAA
>VXBI01012209.1:115854-141028 GCA_013397375.1 Toxostoma redivivum | reverse complement strand
CAGTGCTGGCATCCCCGTTCGGCCTGGGTGCTGCCGCCGGGCGGCACGAGGCGCTGTGCCACAAGCCCGTCGGGCGAGCCGGGTGCCCGGGGCGAGGCGAGGCGCGGCGCTGGCCCTCGGCCGGAGGTCGCGGGGCGGCGGCGACCCCCGGCAGGCGTAGTTGGCAGTGTTAGGCAGCCTGCGGTGCGCAGCCCTCCCGCTCCGCCGGCCCGGGCAGCCGCGACCGAGCGCGGAGTCGTAGCTGGCGTCTGCGGCTTAGGCGAGAGCAGGCTGTATCGCGTGTTCAGGTAAGGACGTGCAAGGGTTAACTTAATTCCCTTGATCCATCCACTCTGAACTGAAGCTTTGATTAACATTGGTCTGCAAAATGTAACTGTAACAAATTCAATTAAGGGAAGCACATTTCTTCAACTTTTAATTAGATCTACCCTATTTGTCTAATGTTTAATATAACATAAAAAGTTGCTCAGGTTCCAGAGGGAAATGGAAATAGATTTAGGTATAAGCTTAGCTTTTAAAAACACAACAGACTAAGGTTCTTTATTCCTCAGCATGTATTATTGCTGCATTTATACCCTCAAATAGGATAATAAGCAATATTCCTCAAAGAGGAGGAAAACAATTTTACCTGCAAAATTGTAAACGTAACAGAGTGGTATTTATGTAAGTGTTTCCCATAACCTTTAATTGGTTAAGGGTACTGAACATACCTGTAGATAGCCCAGGTTTGATGCACTACTGTACGTGATCTTGCTGGATTACAGTTCTAAGAAAACTTGAGAAAGTAGTAGTATATTTCACAACCATTTAGTTGGTTTCATTTGGTGCACAAGAGTGAAATTTATCTGAAGTACATCTTAATATAGATAGCAGATGTTGGCAAAGAGACGAGCCCGTATGCCATCGTCAGCAGGTAACTGAGAAAGTCACGCAGCCCCCAGGCACATCTCTAGGAGACTTATTGTGCCTTCAACAGAACTATATTCTGCCATTCCCCACCCATACTTTCATGCTGGGATTTGACTCTAAAATTCACAGCCCTTTTCCAGTTCAGTTTTTCTGATCACATTTGTTCTTAGGTCTGTTTGTCAGAATATCAGTTTTTCTTGTATGGGCAAGTTTTTCTTGGATGTAGATCATGAGAGGCAAGAAGGAAAGCAAATGCAAAAGAAATTATGTTGTAAAGGTTTTACTGAGCTACAGAAAGGAGAAACAACCATAATGTAAAACTGCATATGCAGAAGTGTCACCTGTGCTCAAATTACCCTGTATGATTTGAAAGGGTTGCTGTTCTCTCTGCCCCAATACAATACATATCAAGGATTATTTTCTCTAGGATCATTTATCTGGTCAGTTTAAAAACCCACACGTTTCAATGCTAGTAATTATGAGGACTTGATGCTGAGTTCCCAACAGCCACACAGCCAGAAGTCTGTGGGAGTCTGACATTCACAAGGCATGACACATCATATGCTGTCTTAGTATTTGAACAAAGAACAAGAAACATCACTGAAACCCAATGGCCCTTCCTTAGTGTACAGAAAGTAAGGAACAGAAATGCTATCTAGTAGTAGCCCTGAAGAGTATACTATCACTTTTGCACTCTGACTATTGTAGAACATACATAATTTTTCTGCTATGTTTCAAAAAACACCAAGCAAACAAAACAACCAACCAAAAAAAAAAAATCCAAAAACAAACAGACAAGCAGAAAAAGCCAAAACAAACAAACAAAAACCAAAAAACCAAACCAGCTGTTGTAGGGGCTAGGACAGTTTTTGCCTATTATTTTTGAGCTTGGTTGTTTGCAATGGAAGAATTGCTGCAAAATTTGATTCCTTCAGTTCCTTTCAGGTTCAAAGATTTATTTGTACAAGATGAGGCTTTCAGTCTTGCAAGTTTTATTTCACTACTGCATTTTCAAGAAAATGGGTAGTTACTATCCAGTCATTACGTTAATTATACCAATTGAAGCTGTGAGGCTTGGGGAATTACATACATATCCTGAATGGACAAGGATGCTTCAGAAGAACTCAGGAGATATTTGATGAGTGCTAGCCAAATGCTAGCCTCTAAAATAATGTATTTATTATTGTTAACTCTTCCACAGTTGTGTTTAGGGAAGAAGAAGGTATCCTATTATAAGAAAAAAGAAGAGACATGCAAATTCAGAAGAAATTATATTCTAAACCCTATTTTGTTGCCTTGTTTGGCATTTTAATTTTTTATTGTGTTTTAATGCATTAGAAAGGAATTTCAAATAGTGTCAGCCATTCAGAATTTCCACCAGGAATCCTACTACATACAAATGAAGAACTAGACTCCATTATATTCTTCATATGTATTTTTTTGTTTTAGACTTTTACTGAGCCAAAGGTACAGGAGCATCAGGAAAAAATTTAATAAATAGCAAGACCAGAAATAATTCTGTGTTTGTCTTTTTTTTTCTTTTCACTTTCTTTATATTGTGACTTCAAGATACAACCTCAAGATTAGAAAGTGATATGAGCCATAAAAACTGATTTTGAAAATGAAAGACTCCTGCTTGGTCCATAAAGAAGGAGGAAGCGCGGGCCAAAGCCAATGAAACCAGTATTCTCAGGCCTATCCTGGCAAGTTTTATGGCATATGAAGGGCAGATACTAGAATGGCAGTCACTGAACTGAGGCTAATTCAGGAGCAACAGCAGTTGTTACACATAAAATAAAGCAATCAGGGCTCCGACTTTTTTCCTTTTGTAGGTCACCCTTTGTGTGACCACAACTGCCACAAACAGATGTACAAGATGGGAAGTCAGGTAAATAATGATAGCAAATCACTGGCAGGCAAATAAGTAAATAAAACTGGTGGCATGTTTATTTACCTAACAGGTAGATCTGTAAACTAACTAAACTGTGATTCTTGTGATTCACTGGCTTTGTGTTGCACAAGGTTACAGGTCCCTGTCTTTGACAGAAAAATGCTTTTATTTTGTTCTTCATTATCATGTAATTTACTCCTATTTCTGCTTTGATTTGGTCTTTTCCATCCTCAAGTTTTTAGTTTTTAGAGATGCTCCTTTGTGAGAAGATAAAGGAATTGGGTTTTGCTTAGGAAAATGGAACAGCCTTTCAAATTAGGCTCCAATAGCAGGAGTGTAAGAATGTGTTTCTGAAATTTCTTTTAGCATAATAAATGTCTCTTCTTGATTGTTTTGATGTTTTTTTCCATTTGACTGGGAATCCAAGGGCTGGTCTGTATAGCTGAAAATTAAACACTTGGAATCCCATTTTGGTGTTCTATTGTCACACTCTTGCTTTCAGTGTAACGTTTACATAATACCTACTGAGTGGTGATGATGCACTTAGCATGAAAGACATGAAAGCAGAGAGAGGAAGCTACATTGCCAAAGTGAGAATTAACCTTCAGTAAAATTAATAAATACTGGAGGAACTATTCAGCTATACACAACTAATGGAAGTGTTATATGAAGTAAATAATCTTTGAAGATTATTTTTTTAACAATGTGTTTGATTACCATTTGGGTAGACAGTGGAGAATAAATGTTGGGGTTTTGTGGTTTTAGTTATAGCTAAAAATCAAAGGGTAAAATCAAAGAACCTATTAGTCCACTCACTGATGTTTGTCTCAGTTTGTCATCTGATTTCATTGTTTTCTTCTGTTTGATCTGTACACATCTGCTGCTGCTTCTAAGTTGTTTAAGCAGAGATGCTCTCTTTTAGTCTGCATTTGTATAGCAGCTGACACTGAGAGCTCCTGCTTTGTGCCCAGGGCTCCTGGACACTGTTGCAGCAGAAACGAAAATGAAAACAGAAGTACTCGGAGGGGGTGTTCAAGTGTAGCCAAACCAACTTGCATATGCTTTGCACAGATGTCATCTATGTAATGTGTGAACTGATCTGAGTCAGTGTCAGTCTGTTCCCCTGTAGATGGTGCCCCTAGTTCAGGGATTCTCTTTCAGGTTGTCAGATCTGCATCCCTAATCCCCCTCCCCACTTTGGAAGTCAGTTTTTGCCAAAGACGTGCTCAGGATGGTACTCCAGAAAAAAAAATGTTTTCAGTGCAGGTAGAATGAGCTGGACTGTAGTCCCAGTTCTCTTTTCAAGCACAATTTACTATATAAAATGACAAACTACTGAACACTTCCAGAACACCCGGATATTATCAATCTCCTTACCTTATGGCTTCCTCCATGTAAAGCTTCTAATCCACAGTTAGTGTATGCATCACATGGATGGCTGTGTAATAAAATGAAGTGGGATTTTTAATTTAATTTTGAGAAGTGACCTTGCAAAGCAGGTGGAAGATCTGTGTAATGGCAGTGTTACCTCTGAGGATAGGGTCAAGGCTTAAAAATTGTCTTTTCAAATCAGTATGAATGATTATCACAATGCGCATAAGAGAACACATTCCATATCTCCAATACAAATTAAGCATAACTCCATATGGACAGACTCAAATGAGTTGTCTTTTAAGTGAAAAATATGCTTATATTTACACCAACCTGAGAGTGGAATGAGGGTGAATAATATAAGTATCAGACTATAACACTGAAATAGAGGTAAAATCTTAAGGCTTGAGGCTTCCTATATGTCATGTCTCTAATTTGAGATGTCCATGAAACCCTCACCATGCAGCAGATATACAGCAAAAATGACCCAGGAAGCCAGCCCAGCCATAAAGCATGGTAAATTCTACCATCTAACTATGCAGATTAGGCCAAGAACTTCCAGGTGAATTAAAAATGGGATAGACTTACTAAAGAACAAGTTAATGTATTTTACATTTCAGAAAATACTTCTGAATATTAGTAGCATGATAAATAATTCTCAAGGGAGTTTGTTTTCATTTAGCTCACATTGGTCATTTCATGCAAAGTAAAATTACCCTAGTATTTGTATTTAAAATGGCAAATCAAGAAAGTGTCAGTATTTTTTTACAGTAATAATTATTTCATAATAATTTCTATTTAAAAACGTATTTACTTCTCTTACAAAAATGCACTCAGTGTACATTCTGCATTTGTCTAGACTATTATTGAGCTTAAAAGCTTGCAAACCACATATATAAATGAACTGAAAATTATGCATCATTTACATAATTGGTAGAAAAGTTTTTTGAATTTTGCTTTCTTCATAGCAATGTTTTAGCCAGTATACAATATGGTAAACTACCATTTACTTTGGCAGTTCTGTCTGTCAGCAACACCATTTTGTTTACAAACTAAAAGAATTGTTTTGTTTGCCTTACTGCTTTTTCCATAGCATATGCCATACCCTTCAAATTGTGCGAGTATAAATTAGAAGATAATAGAGCTCTCCAACTGTGTTGTTGAGATGATAAGGTCAATAGCAATGTCTTTTCTGCAAACCTTGATAGATATTTATCCAGGTCAAAGCTGAATTTTTATTCATTACAATATGTTAGTGAAAAGAACGCCTTTCTTGCTTTTTAAAAAATTTAGGCAAAGAAAAATAAATCCTACCCAGTGAACCTAATTCTCCTCACAGTTAGGTATAAATCTGTAGTAAGACCTGCTGTCTTAAAAGCACAGTTTTCACAACTGTTATCTTCTATAAATCAAACTGCCTCAGAGTCCTAAAGAAGTTAATGTACCAATGCATAATTTTAATTCGAGTGCTGAATTTTAATACAAAGTTTTAAGGTAACAGAGACTCCAGTTGCACTCTGGGGATATAGTTTCTTCTTTACTGAATAGCTCATACTTAGTCTGGGGCAAGGTCATCTTTCCTAGCTGCTCATAAATCTGTATTGAAAATCCCCTATCACCTTCCTAGGCTTTTTGCTTTTGGCCTCTTCCCTTGCCAGTCCTTTTACCCTCCTTCTCAGTCCTTTCTGTTCATGTGAGAATATATTCTGGGATAACATTGCCAATCCTCAGTGAAATGGTCTGAACAGTCACAGTCATCCTCTTCAGCCTGATGTTAGATGCATTTCTGCAAGAACCAGGATTGGTTCTTTTCTCTTAGGGATGGAGGTGAAGTTTGCAGTCAGAATTATGGCAGAATATGAGGTGCAGTAATAAAGCAGTTCCTGCTGAGGAATGGAAAGGTCATTAAGTCATTGGTTTGGTTTCTCAATCTTGCTTGTATGCAAACAGAAGTAGCTACTAAGCAATGCTGCTTCCTGGATAAAAAACAAAATAATAATTTTAAAAAATCAAAAAAAGAAAATAATAAAAACAGGCTAAAAAGCAATTTAGGATGAGGATAATAAAGGCTCTCATCATTGGAAGCTCTTCTTTACCCACACTGAGATTGGACTAAGAGCTTGCTAACTTAGGCTCAGTAATTTGATCCTAGGGAGAAGCTCTGCCCAAAGGAGTGTTTGGTACTAAGTAGTTTAAGGATTTTGGCTAATATCTCCTTGTTCTTTAGTGTAGATTTTCAAAGAAATGGTGATTTCATATGGTCTTTGATGTTGGAACTCTAAATTAAAATGTTCTTTCTGAAGATGAGAGCTTAGATTAAGTTATTCTGGGACTTAGAGTGGACTCCTTCATTCCTTCCTTTCTTCCTTCTGCTGGAATCTGTGTTCTACACTTTCCCATCATAATCACAGAAAGGCATTATCGTCATTATTCCCTCATAAATACAAAGGTATCTGCAGAATAATCTCAGGGATTTTTTTAGAGCATCAATCATTCATCCTAAGTTTAAAAAGACCTGTTCAATGCTAAGGCTTTTTTTTATTATCTTCCTCTTCAGTTTGGCTTTTCCTCTGAAAATTACTAAACTTTATCTCTGACCTAACTGTTTGGTTTTTTTTTTTAGGGAAACTGGTCACGCCATTTCTGTCATATAGGGGTTCATAAAAATGTTTACATTTTACTTCCCCAGAAGATTTATATTAGTTTTTTTTCCCTTCTACTCTTATTTAAATATAACTTGTTAGATTTTTTTTTTCCTGCAGTCACTTCTAAAAAATCCTTGGATGTTTTTCTTTTGAGAAAAAAGGTTATTTGCCAAAGTTATTTACAGTTTAATTGCCAGTTTAATTACAATCTAATATCTCATTTACTGTGACACACTGTACTCTTCAGGCTGACCTGTGATAGATAGTAGGAGTCACAGTGGCAACAGATTCACCTGTGTCTGAAGCTGGGCAGCCTCTCACTGTTGTCAGCAGACCTGCCCTGAAAAACTGCACCAGCCCTGTAGTGATGATCAGAACATGAAAAATTCTCTGATGAAGCCTATTTGGAGTATTTCAGTATTGCAGTATTGTGGCAAAAAACTCCAAGTTTTTGCCATGGATGCACAGTCCACTGACTTTCTGTACTGCCTATATGTTGGTGAACACATTCGGTGGCTGTCCTAGAAAAGGTATCTCAGAGCATGAGTACAGAGACAAGCTGATGCTTTTGGCATGTTTTGTCTCACTTCACTACGGATGCTTTTGTATATCTAATGTCAGCTTACAGTCCTCCACAAGGATCTCAGAAATCTATCTACCCTTCTGGAAGGATTTCCAGAAGGGAGGTTGTAGTGCCATACTACAAAGAACTGTATAGATATAGAGGATCCATTTGAGGTTCTGTTCCTATTTCTGGTGCTGGTTAGAGAGTTATGTGAGAAAAAAAGGTTTGATGCCTTTGCATGCTGAATTTTATAGCCTTGAAGGTTTGCTGCTAATAACATGTAGTCATGTATCTATAAAGTAACTGAGGTTATGAGAGACATTTAGAGGTCATCTGTTCTAACCACATGCTCAAAGCAGATCATGATAGAACAGGTTCCTCAGGGCTTTGTTCAGTCAAGTTCTAAATACCATGAATGATGAAGGGTTTCAAGTCATGTAGGTGGCCCTCCAGACCTCCTCATAATGCACCAGATGTGATTTTACAAGTACTGAATAGAGATTTCTTGCCTTGACCTCCTGTCTTCTCTTGCAGACACTGCCAAGAATGTAGTTGGCCACTTTTGCTGCCACAACATACTGCTGATTCATATTCATGATTCAGGAGCACAGCTGTACATTGAAAAATTGAAAGGCTGTGCATGTGCATGTCCATCCTTGATCAGAATCAGCCAAAATGGCTCAGCTTCCCACACCTCCTTCATGAATTTGGTGTTAGGGAATCCATGAACCAACCTGTGAGGGGCCACAACTATCCCTCCTGTTTGAGAGCTGTGTCTCCTAGGGTGGTAGTCAACTGGTCATATGAACACCATTTATCACTCTAAAAAGGTGGGGAAGCAGTGTAATACCTGGAGGAGTATAGGGATTCTTCTGAAACCATTCCATTATGGATAATATACATGAGGTCTGTGAGCACTTTTATGATCTTGACAGTAGATTCTCCTAGCTAAAAGTAATGATCAGGAGTGACTAAGCTTGAAAGGGTAATGACATCCTTCTAAGATCTGGAACTTCAGAGAGGTATACCAAACACTTGGCAAATGCAACTGTTCTTGTCCTGAAATTCACTGTCATCCTGAAAATCTGCTTTAAGCTGTTCCAGGCCTGGAGATGGATGCTTTTCCACTATCTGAAATTAATTTAATTTGTCCAAAGTTTCCGGACAGCAAAGAACAGATTGCACTCATGCAGCTATGCTCCAGTCTATTCTGGTAGAGGTTAGGATTTGCCTAAGAGATTTTGTCCTGGTTCTTCAGGTGGAAGAGTGGAAATGAATGACCACTCACTTGCAGGATGTCTGCAGAGCAGATTTAGATTGTCGTAATGCTCTATGGGCTTTGCGAAGCAGAGAGCTACCCCTGTATTTTGGACAGTTTCAGTATGTGTTTGAAACAGAAATTGAGGGTCAAAAAATGCAAAATAATGGTCTATGTTTATAACTACTAAGATTTTGTATTGAGGGGAAACCAATCTGGGACACAATCTACAGACTGCAGCAATGTGGATCCAGCTCAAGTGTGTACCACATACAGACTTAGTCTATGAATCACCTTTGCAAAGTATGTAACGTATACAACCCTTGATGTAGCTTTAAATTTCTACTTAGGCTTTTATATGTTCATTCATATAATCCAACCTTGGAGTACATTTCCTTGCTTACTTTTTGAGCCTTCTCATTATGCATTGGAGACTTCCTTTCCAAGCAGTCGTGCACAGAATCATACTGAGATGGGAGAATGGTACTTACATTTTCTGCAATTAAGTGTTATGAGCTCTATGATAACTTATATACTTACCTATATAACAGCAGTTGGAAAGCCTATATAGTAGTAATAAAGATAGTATAAAGTAGTAAAGCTAGTATAGCAGTATTAGAAATGAAATTAATCAGTATAAAAGTAAAATAAATCAGTGTATTTTCTAAAATAAACCAGAAATAGTGTATAAAGTAAAATAAAACAATAAATTAATTAGCAAAGCTAGTCTAGCTGTAAGAGTATAGTATCAAAGAGATATACTATAGCACTAAAGGATATAGTAAATTTTACAGTGAGGCTACTATAGTAGTAGTAAAGCCAGTATAGCAATTAAGAGACTTCTCTTGGCATGGAGAGTGAGTTTAAAGTTTGTTTTGGAATTGGGGTTTCTACTGTCTGGAAAAAGATGAAAAAGGCTCTTTCTGATATTATTCTTTTTAACTTCAAGGGATTGCTGGAATACCCTGAAGCAACCTTAAAATATGCAAAAGTCTTTCACTTTCACAGTAAGAACTACATTTTTAATACAGTTTCAGTAACAATTCCTCCTATAATACTTTTGCTGCAGAAAATTGTTTGTGTTTACTCTTCTAATTAAAAAATATATCTAATTCATTTTCTCATGATAGAAAGTATAGCAGAGTAAGCTTTGCCTTCAGGTCATAACACTTAAGCCAGAACAGGAGAGCTGACTGAACTAAGATTCCCCTAATAAGCCACAGAAAAGTGACTAATACAATGATAATCTCTGCAGCTCTTGCTGGAACCATCAGCACTATCTGAGATTGAATATTATTACTATTTATCATCAATATCCTCTGCCTCAGGATGTAATTTCTAAGGTGATTTTCTTGTCACTATTTTTTTTCCCGTTTTTGGTTTCTTATCTTGTCTTCTTTATCCTTGCCATATATTTATAGCTTCCACACAGGGACTGTAATTAAACCTTTTCTTTGCTCTATGCCTTCAGCTTCTAATGCATTGTATAATGTTATAGTCCTAAAGTAGAAGAGTAAGAATCCACTAATGTAAATTTTTGGGAAGGTTTCCAAAAGTACATTCTGATTTGAATCATGTAATAAATTGCACTGACATACAGTTAAGCTTATAATGGTGTACTAAGATCTCTCCACAGATATAACAGAAATATGGGACTTTTGTGACTTAGAATTTCTAAAATGGAGCTCTTGGTGAAAGAACACAGGTAATCTGAAGTCTGAGGATGCCTATGATCAAACTGAACACATATTTTTTCTATTGGTATCTATATGTAGGTTTAATGACTTAAATGAAGGTTATTCTGATATTTTCTGGCCTTTATTCTTCCTAGTGTGAGAGAGATGTTTGGCTATGGGAGTACAGAGGTTCTGTTTGCCTTTTTATATTATTTTCCTTTCCATGTCTTGTTTGTATTTAGCTATATCTTTTTACTCCAAGTTCTCTAAAGTTCTTCCCCTATTTTTCCTTCTCTAACCCTGTTTGTAGTATTTAAATTGCATTTGAACTAGACTTTCTATATCTGACTTGCTCTATACAGATTGCATTATTTAGCCTAAGTTTTCCATTATGAAACTCCTCAAAAATCCATTGCTCACAAGATGACTGATAGTTTTGGGACATGTTCTTATTGTTTTCCATTTGGATATTTTACTGGTCTCAAGGCAGATTTAATAGAACCCACTTGTCTCCAATAGGAGCTAGTTAAGGAGTGTAAAGGTAGTTTGATCTTTGACTATCCTATCTTCTCAAATTCAAAACTTTCAGTTAAATGCCCTAATTTTTTTTCTGATTCTTTATATATTCACTTGATGGCATTGACTTCAAGAATACTGGCCCTTCACTTGAACATCCTATTCTAGCAGCCTAATTTAATGTCAGTCTGGCTACTGAGAAGCTGCTGAATATATTGAGTATATGGCTACTCAGAAACTGCTGAATCTCAGGTTTCTCTCTACAAATTGCCTCTATATTTTTGGTATCCCTTGACAGATACCTGTTAATGCATTATTCAGCTTTAACCCAATGCTTATAGTAAAAATACAACAAAATTTTTAAGTCTTTATTATGATAATTTGCTTTAAATAAAACTTACTGCTTTTTAAAAAAATTCAAAGAAGCTCAGATGTGGATGGGCACAAAATCATTGCTTGTAACAGCAAAAAGCTATATATTTCTAAAAGTGTTTTCACCTGTTTTCACATCTCAAGGATTCTGGTTGGCTCTTACCTTGACAGAACCAGTTTGCTGTTAAAACTAAGGCAGATTTGAAACTGGCATCCCAAAACACAGATGTGTGCTCAGAGAAAGGTCATGGTGCAGTGGGAAACAGAGCCAGTTTTACACTGTGTGAGATTTACCTAAGAACAGAGATCCAAGGTGCTTTTATTGATGCTCAGTCTCTACTTAGTTGAAGAAAGATATCCAGTCTGTAAATGACGGATTCTCAGTGGAACTGTGCTGGAAATACAACATGGTAGGGATGTGGAGGAGGACACTGAAGACTCTGTAAATTCAGATTACCATATAATAGCTATGTCATTACTAAGATGCCCTGACTAACAGTTTTTATTGAGGTTCTGTTTCTGGGGTGTAGGTAGGGCTCTAGGTCATAAACTGTTCTGCTTTGGGGCTTTGGAGAAAGTGAGCCTAAACCCATTACCCAGGGTCTTGACTAAGAGATCACATTCACATCAGGGCTGTATCCTCTTCAGACTCTGTCTGCCATGGCAGATGTAACAGAAATTCCAATCAGGAAAGATTTTTAAAAGTTTTAAAAACTGATCTGTGTGAAACATGTCCTAGTACCTGCCAGTAGCTCCCATGTGGACTAGAACCACAGAGCATCCTACTTATAAAACAAACTCTCAGATGTTTCCTGTTATTAAAATGCCAGTGATGTTATAGCACTAGAACACATTTAGCATAATTGTTTTGCATTGGCATCCATAATTTCTGATGTCTGTTCCGCATATCCTTGTTTCTGATTCCACCACGATTTCAGTCTTCTCTTCTACTATTTTTGTCTTTTCAATGATTCATTCAAGCTAGTAGTTTAAAAGTCCATCTGCTTATTTTAAGAGCAGATCTTTCTATTTCCTATCAGGAAAAGAAACAGCAGAATCAACATAACGTAGCTGGAATTCAGATAATTGCATATATAATTTACAGAATGCAGATGCATTTCTTTTCACAGTCAAAATTTGTAAACCAGTCTAATAATGACTGCCCCCAAAAATATTCATGCTATCATTGCAGGAAACAAGTTGTTTTGTAAACAAATAATGCGGAATGATGCAACATGACATGAGTCATGCAGTTTAAACTTGATTCCAAATTAATATACCACATTTCATTAATTGGTAATATTTCAAATGCAAAATTTTACAGAATCAGTAGACACTGGTATAGTAAAACAACAAATGGAAACAAAAATTCTGAAATTATGCTTCAGACAACTAATTTTCTCTTGGCATTGAGTGCTCAGCTCTACTCTGAGCCTTGGGATTTTGTGAACGTTTCAAATTTATTTTTTCACTTGTTTTACATTTGCAGCTAGCTTAAAAACATTATGCAGTAAAGCTTGAAGAAACCAGCACCCAAGTGCCAAATAACACAGAGAAAGTGCAATCCCCAAATTCATGTATTTTTCTAAATTTAATTTTCAAGCCAGTCTTTTAGGATTTTGATCATTTTTTTAATAGTTGCAGTACTAAAGATTCTCAAACTCTTATCAATCTAGTCATAATACCAATACACAAGAAGTGATGTTAGTTGAACTTGTAACAAATCATTATCAGAAAAGAAGGATGAACAAAGTCGTTTGGCATGAATGGGCCATGTATTTTGGCATATGGTGAAGTGGCAGTATTTGCTTTATTACAAAGATTGATTTTTCAACTCATTTGAACACCAGAAGGCCAATTTTTATCTTTCTCTCAAGAAAAACAATTTGCAAGATTTTTTTTCTATACCTTTCCTGTTTTATCTCAGTAAATGTGAGTGCTTTCTGATGGTTTAGAGCTCCGTTGCTTTTCCTGGTTTGAGGTTTCTGTCACCAGTTAAGTAATCTGTTCTTGTGTCCCTAACTGTTTGGATTCTTATCCGATTCATTTGGAATGCACTTCTAAGGAGTCTGCACAGAATCTGTAAAATACCGTTGACAGGACTATAGGTGTTTTTCTATCCTTGGATTTGCATTTATCTGTAATGGTTCTTAACCTTTTGCCTAATCTTTGCAATTTCCATCCTTTCACTTTGCCCCAAGTTACCTAGGAGTTGAGCTGGAAAATAGGCAAGATTAAGCATTTAGACTGTTTTGTATCTGAATAATGTGGGATAGATGAAAAAAGCTCTTACTTTCTTCCAAGTATTGTCCTTCTTCACTGTAACCAAATGATATTATCTCATTAACAAATTTAACCTCTTTCACTTTGAGACAACTAAAATGGAAAAATCTTCCCTCGATGTAGATGATTTGCTCAAAAGATTAAATTGGGCTTTCTGAGGAAAGCAAATGCATCAGTACATCTATGCTCAATGGATCAAAGGAGGAGGTATGTCTCCCTAATAAACGATTTTGAAACTTCTGGACAGAAAAAATCTCAGCAATTAAAAGGAATGCAGGCAGTATAGAAAACAAAAGGGTGCTTATAGATATCTACATTAGAAAGTGTAAGAATAAGTAGATGAGGAAAAAGCTAGAAGAGAAAGCTTTGCTGACTACAATAGACCTCAAGGGTCTTAAGCCTAAACTGTGCTCTGATGGATTTCTGTAAATGCAGTTTTCCAGACTGAACCTGATTTTGATAACTCAGTGAATTAATAAACAGCTCCTTCTCTGATCAGGTGTTCACTGGTGATCAGAAAGTCTATTGGACTTGTAGGCAGGACAGGTATTCAACCAGGAATGTTCTAAAGATATTTTTAAAAAGGAAAATGGTTTCCTTTCCAAATTGAACTTTATTTTGGCTTATCTACCTTTATCTCTGATCCCATGCCATTCTCCCCTTTTACCCTTCCCATTTTCCTTCTTTGAAATAATTTTCTTTAGTGTAGATTCCCAAAATATTCTTGATTCATTGATGTTGGCAGAAAATGCTGATCTATTTTATTCAAATTCTATAGGAATGTATTTGTTCCAGTGAAACAACAGCTGAAAGCAACTAGGGGCTCCAAGTCTGAATCCCTGTAATAAATTTAAAATTTAAAAAATCCCAGGAGCTTTTCTAGCTACTAGGTTTTAAGTTAGTGGCACTCTCTTGGGAATTGAAGCTGCAAGTTCAAGTCCCTGTTGCATCCAGTTTGGGACTGGAATTGGAACAGAAAATTGAATCTAGGTCATCTGCATTTCAGGCAAGTATCCTGCTCAGCAAGCCAGAAAGTCAGCATCCCCTATCCAACTAATGTTTTTCATTTAATGAAGTCCTGAATAGGAGGGATTAACTTCTTCCATACAATGCCGAGGAGACCCTGGTATCTGGCACCCCATGCTCCCCTGCCTCTCCTGAGCCATGGGGCAGTTCCAGGAACAGATTCAGTTTCAATAGACCCATTCCCTTCTAGTGAGTGACTATCAAAAGCCTTGCTAAACAGAATTTTTACACTCCAGCTGGCACTCCCATGAAGCCACTCTCTCTAGCACTGCAGAGATGTTCTGTTCTGTCTAGAGATAAAGGCAGGAAACATGGAAAGGTAACTGAGGTTCTCCATTCCCCCTTGATGCCTAGCCTAATAACAGTCCAACCCTCCATTCCCTGGTCCAAGGCTGGAAAATAAGAGGAGAGATTTGTCCTGGATAATAGGAGCAGCAGAACTTGCCTGAAGCACTTTTTCTTTTCTTAAGGGAAAAGGCTGGTAAATGGAAATTTAGAAGTTCGACATCTAATTGAAGTATTGAACTCTTGTGTTTACTTCATTGTCTCCCTGGATTAACAAGTATGAGCTATTTTCATCCAAACTAGAAGAAAAACCAAGGCAAACTGGCACATGTAGTAATCAGATTCTTCCCAACTCATATAGGCCTGTTATGAAGTCCTAATTTAAGGTTCCTTTTTCTCCCAAAAGACATGTTAAACTCAGTTTTTAAGGGCTTTACAGTATAATCAAATCAGCTCAGCACAGCAGGAATTCACATATTTTTTCCCATGTTATTATAAAGTCTACTTTCAACTGTCTTTGTACACCATTGCATTTTGGGAATTCTGGAGATTATAAATAAAAGCATCTTCTTTTCTTGAAAGAACCTCTGGGCAAGTTCTTTCAACAGAAGCTTCTCTTCACAACATTAGAGAATGCAGTGTAAAGTTCACTGTTCAGGAAAAATATTCCTCCCATTTATCAAAAGATTATTTTAGACACATTAGTTTAAGACATACCTTTAAAAGGTTGAGTGTTTAGAAAGCACAACAAAACCCTTTGTTTTCTCGATCTGTATGTTTGCTTTGCCACTTTCAGGCTATACCTTCATAGTTTTGTTCCTTGTTTACTGATTGCACATATTTTCTAAATGCACTCAGATCAACCTGGAAACACCATTTGTGTATGACCTTATCTCAAAGTGCCAGATGGATATAGACAGGTAGCAAGAGAGCTATGTAAATGTAAAGATTTTCATTTGCGCTTCCTGACAAGTCTTTCTGAGAGATGGGAAGGGATTTGCTTAGTCCTTCAGTGAAAGTTGGATTCATATTCTCAAGCAAGTCCAATGGGAAATTCCTATTAGGTCTGCCAGCTTTGTCTATTGCATGAAATCACAGATTTGTATTCAAGTAAGACCATTAGGATTTCAAAGAAAATACTGGTGATTCAAGAAATTTAGCTAAAAGTTCTTGGCTAACTCTGAGGTGTTATTCAGTAATTTGTGGAGGGTTGGTTGTACAGGACACAGAGATTTCCAGAAAAAGGCTCACCTAAATGTAAGCGTTAATGACATATTCAAAATGTCAGCTAAATGATTATGCAAGCCACTTTTCTGTAAACTTTTTTAATGCATGACAGGTGTCTACCACATCTCCAGTACAGAAAATGGAAATTGATCATAATTGCTGCTGAAATGGAAAGATAATGACCAATGACCTTCTTCATTGATGTGAACAGTAATGTTTACCGTGGACAAAATATATACTTGCAGGAATTTGGCTCACAAACAGAAGATCAATAGGGAGAATGTTCAGATTCTGCTGCCTGTGTACTAAATGTTTGCTGACCAAAATGAGAGCTTAATAGGCAGATCTGTGAGCTGTTGAGTTTTACAGCTTTGGAACTTTGAAAATGGTGAAAAAGTTGGAATTGAGACTTACTCTTCACATGCACTGTGTGGTTTCACAAACAAGAGAAAATGAGGTTTTCACAAAAAATATGGGAAATAGTAATTTTTCAAGAGAATATTTCTTTCTCTGAAGAAATGTTGACTCCCGATTATTTTCAGAGATTATTTCAGCAGGAAATTCAACACACTTCAGGTAGCAAAAAAAAAAAGTGTAACTATGCCTCTTTGTATACAGATGTTTATAAGGAACCCTTTTTTAAAGAATTTTACCCAGAGGATAAAAATGTAAGATAGGTTTTAAATCAGCCATGTCTTAATTCAATGAATATTTGTCTTTACTTGTGCCATATGAAAGCATGTGCGTGTTGTAGCTCTTGCGAAATGCCATTAAATCAAATTAAAAATACATGCGCTGTTATTTTTCAGAATCAGTGGCTTCACAGAGTATTACAACAGGAACTCAAAGAACCCATTGGGTTCTGTTTTAATTTTATAATATTCTGGTTAATAATGTCTATTAAAACATCCATTAAAAAACCATCATGCTAATTTAACTGAGAATATATAATAGATGCTGTTTAATGCTCCCATTAAATTAATGCTAAGACTTAGTGTCTTCAATAGATGTTGTTATTAATGATATCTTAAATAGATGCTATTATTAAAAAGAGTAATGCAACATTAATTAAAAGCAAGCTAGGACTTCACTGTCAAAAGAAAAACTCCTTACCTAATAGACACCAAAATATTAGCAGCAGCAAAACATCTTCTTGTTTGGTTCACTGTCTTCTGCATTCTACCATTATTTTCCCTTTAGTATAACGACCTCAACTGCACATTGTAATCACATGAGATGTCAAATGGATATAAAATATATGCTTCCACAGTGATGGAATGCTTCTTAGTTTCTTTCGCTTTCTTTCTATTTTTAAATTAGTAAATGCAAAGTTTAAATGAACGAGGAAAGTATTGTCCAAATATTATTTCATAGTAATTTCTGTATTTATAGTCTGTATTGCATTATGGATGCAGATTGTTTTATATATGTGTATATATTTCTGTGTAATTGATGGCATAAAGTTATTGATTTGAAGACATTTTTTTAGAAGTTCAGTCTAATTCAAAAAGCTCATAAGGTTGTAAAGCAACTGAAAGGCAAGAAGTGGCCACATTTGACTGCTGTCAGACAGAAACATACAAGTAGGTTTCATCACACATGCCATGATGGAGCTGCAGCAAGTACAAAACAACATGAAAGCCAAAACTCATGGTTTGTTGCAAGTACCACATTATAATAAACCTTACAATTTATATCCATGCTACTATGTTTTTCTCCACCTTGAAATGCAAGTTAAAGTACACTCATCACCAGGATCGAAATAATACAACTTTGTTTTTAAGCTTGAAAGTCATTGCTTTTCTCTGTCATCAGAGACTGGAAAAACACTGTGCAGAAACAAGTACACGAGAAAGAAAATATCATGAAGATAATGCTCATAGTCACATCTCCAATAGGGAACAAGATTCACATCACTTTGTAGACTCATATTTCCTGACATTTGTCCTAGCAGATTATGATCAAAGAAATAAAGCAGTGGCTGGGAAACACCACAGAAAGGATTAAATTAAATGATTATGTAAACTTCCAAAGGAAGACTACTTTCACTTGCATCCTGGCTGCTGGAAACCTTTTAGAGTTTATTTAGAGTTTGACTCTTTTTCAACGTAGCAGGGTCTTGTTTAGGGATCCCTTGAAAATTTTAGCTTGTTTTATTGGGCATGCACTGCCCTGCAGTTACCATCTCCTTGAACAGAACTGGCTGACAAACCAGCTGCTGCCTGTAGCCTGTTCACCAGTGCCAGCCACCAGGAGACCATGGCTGAACTGCAAAGAAAGATAATATCACATCAAAATCCGCTAAAGTAATATTAAGTTGTTACATGATTAAAAATCTCAGATACAGTGCTAATGGGAACCTCTTTACCAAACCCTTGTAATTCTAATGAAGAATTATTAGAAGGAAGTAAGAGAGCTTTGCGTTTAAAAGTGGAAAAAAAAAAAGACTACCCTCTTTTAACCCCAGTTGCTTAATATATTTCAGGCAGGGAATTCAATCAGCAAAAGCTAAGTGAATTGAACACTGAAAAGATTTTTCAAACAGATTGGACAGGTTTATAGCCTATGTAAAACAAAAATAATCAAATCATATTCATATGCTAAACTGATTACCTTCAGCTCCAGTACTGCACAGCAGGCCTGGTCATGAGGGAATGGGAGGAGAACTGCAAACAGTTAGGCTGACACTGACTGGGCTTTTTGCCTGATAGAAAAACAGGGAGAAATCAGGGTTGACACTCACAGTAATAGACCTCTCCTTCAAGAAAAGGATTATCTGATAATTGATAAAGATACTTTTTTTTAAATTTCAATTTTCATTTTCCTTAGAATTCATTACAGCCCAGTTGCAAAAAAGTGTGTTGGAATAATGTGTAGGATACTATTTGTCAGCCATTAACCACAAATCTTTCTAAGAACTCTTTGGTTTTTAACTTATGGGCTCTCCCTTCTCTTCACTCTCAGCAGAGAAGAAGATACCTTTTTATCTTGTTCCTATCTCATACAGCCCAAGGTATCCAAATCCTTGCGTCTTGTGGGATCAACTGCTCAGAGAGCACAAAGGCAATACTAAATGTTAATTGTGTTGGTTTCAGACTTTGCATCTGTTTTGAACAGCTACACAAATGAAAGTAATGCAGAATGAGATGTAACCTTTTACATGCAGTTTATAGAGACCATTTTTCAGTGGGGGAAAAAAATTAACTCATGCTATTAATGATTAATTCATAACTTACCTGTGCTGCCTGCATTATAAAGGGAAGAGTAGGTAGATGCTGCTGTATTGAGAACTAGTTAGTAAAGTTGAATATCACTGCAGAGTTAATAGAGATTTTAAATTCATCTCACCAAGATTTTCTGAGGAGCACATTTTATATTTAATTAAAACTGAGTGTTTACTTACCCCTTGCTTACATGTATTCATGACTTTAGAAACAAAGAAATAGGTGCTGAAAGTATATGAACTAAGGTTAATTGACATTTTGTAGATTTGTGATATTCTCATAAAATTTTGCAAACACAAAGTATAAACTTTGTCAATAATTAAAATCATTATTTTGAAGTATGTGTAACTAACAGCATGCCTTTAGCAAATAAATTATTTCAATAAATTTTTTGGAAATATTTTATCCAGCCATGTCACAAATAATAACAAAAATTAATTGATTTTTTTTTAAACTTTATCTATTACAAAGTGAGGAAAAATTACAATTTGGGTGTTGAAAAGCTGAAATAGTTATAAAGCTCTAAAAGCAGTAATTTTCAGCTTTGAAGTCAATACAGATAGTTTAAAAAGCAACACCTTATGCATTATACTTCTGACAAAAAAATGCCTGATCTGTGGTACTTTATTAGAACTAAAAAGCTCCAGCAAATGGCCTAGAAAACAGAGGAGTTTGTAAATCTGATGGCTGAGTCATTCCTCTTATTTCAAGGTTCCCCTCAGCATTAAAGCACACTGCTGATCAACCTGCAAGACAGGGATTTGTAATGTCAAACCTTTCAGGACAAAGTTGATTGCTTATTAAAGATTCCTTAATTTTGGTGGTGATGAATCAAGAGGTGGAGCTTTGAGAGTTGGCACTGAAGAGCAGCACGGCTGTTGCAGAAAAGCTGACCATGGGAAGTAACCTTGGGTTGTATGATAAAGTCATGATTCATCTTGTACTCACAGATGGAAGAAAATGCATTGAAAGATAGAGAAAATTTTATTACAAAATGTATTCCCTCTCAAGAGGAGAAGCTTGGATAAACTTTGATAAACTGAAGATATTTCTCAGTATTGAGTCACATTGAGAACACCAGGACTCACATGTGAAGGAAGATTTAAATTCCCTCCAGTCAATGGATGTAAAACTGTTTGGGATTTATATTACAAACAACACAGGGGTTAAAAAACCTGCAGGCTACAGTTCTGCTGGCTGGATGACTACTTTGTGAAGGACACTTCAGAACAAGGAGAAAGCCTATTCAGTAAGGAAAAAGGCCTGATTAGCAAAGAAACACTTAAGAGGTCAAAAAGGGCAGGGGCAAGAAAGGATTTGAGAAATATATCTAAATAATAAAAGGTTCTCCAGGAATACAAGTAAAAAGAGAACAGAAATACCCATGGTCCATACTAGTAGGAGGAAAATATTAATTTTGGCATCATGCCTTTATTAGTCGAAAGAATTTTTTGCTTTTAAAAACTTAACTGTGATATGAATTGGCAGGGCAAAGCTAGAGGGTAATGAAAAAAAAAAATGGGTGTAGATACTTTCCACCAATTTTGATAGAAATGCTATTATGAGCTTAAAAAGTCAATACTGTATATTTTTAACAAATCTTTTCAGTAAGATCTGTTACTATATGGTTGGAGAATAGAAAAAGCACTTATATTTTCAATGGAGAATAAATGTGATATAGACAAGTGCAAACTTGCTCTTTTGTCTGTATATAAGATAATGAAAGGTGAAGCAGAGCTCATTAGAGACATTAGGGGTTAGAGAATATTGGTTAAATATCACAGAAAGTTATCAAAAGTAGCCTGATAGTGTATTTACTCAACAATCAATATAGGAAGTCTTAGCTACCTTAAGAGGTGAGCACCAAATAACTGAGTCACATGTAAAATTGTGGGTGAGGTTGAGTAGGTCAGCCATAAAAGCTAAACTGCAACTGAATAAAAAGACTTGTCCAAGGCAGAAAGACAGAAAGAATGGGTAGTAATGAAGAACAGCAATGGGATGCAGAAGTTCTTTACCAATATGTCCACAGGTCTGTATTTCTCTGAAGACTTCAATAATGAATGGCACCAGCAATATGTTAAAACTTCCTGCTGGTAAAAAGGCCAAACAATTCTGGAATAGATGGGGAAGGATCTAGAATAGCCTTCCCATGCTCTATGCACCCTTCAGGACTACATAAACTAGTTGCTAGAATGACAGTGTTTGGATCAGCTTGACAGAAGTCTCTTTCAGATATCTTTGCATTCACCAGGATGCTTCAGAAGCCCATCTTCAACCTTTTAATTTGCATTTCAAAAACCACATGCTAAACTGGCACGGATATTGCTTCTGTTTGATGCATAAGTAGTTTACATGTTCTTGGAACAGTCTGCCCACAGTATCCAGATGCTCTGGAGTCAGAAAGATAGTGCTTATGAATCTGATTGAATCCCCTTGCCAGCTTTATGGTGCCAATAAAGCCCATAACATATGCACAGGAACCCAACATTCATATCAGATCAGTCTGAACAAGAAAAAGCTTGGTAAGGTATTTTGGCAAGGCAGTAAGGGTATTCATTGGTGGAGCCTATGCCAACAGTAATTAAATCTTTACCATTTACTATGGAATTCCTAGGTTAGATATAAATGTGCTCCCAATTTTTACTACCACATTACCAAACTTCACCTGCTGTAGCTGTTTTACTGATCCTCTTCTTTAGGTCCCCTAGATGCTAACAGTTTCAGCTGGAGATGACCACTTTAATTAGCACACCTGTGAGATCTCTTTTGGATAGCTTCAGACTACCTTCACAGAGAGTTTCAGCTGCCTGTTTCAGGTGACAGATGAGCTTAGCTGCTCATGAAGAAAGTAATGTATTTTGTCACCAGGATCTTCCAGCTGATTCTCCTGTCTTGGGACCAGCACACAGAGCTTGTGGAGTCACAATATATGAACTAGCACAAACAAGTGAAATCTGTTCTGCAAACATAAAGGACAGTGTAGATGGGCCCTTGCTGCTTTGTCACTCCAGGTTGACAATTGTGTTATAACTGAACTCAATTCTGAGTAGAATTATACATAAAAACATTCTCTTTAAGCATGTTTTTAAGTTGAATTGGTTGCACAATCATTCTGTTCTGCTGGAGATGTAGTCTGTGGGTATGGCCACTCTCTTGTGTTAGTTCTTCAGTGAAAACATAGCCTAAAAATCTATCTTTGCTGCAGAGTTAGTTCCAGTGACAGGAGTTCATTTGTTAAGAACTAAGTGGATTCTTACCCTGCTTGTGCACAGTGCATTTAAAAAACATGCTCCATCCCTGTCCTGCCTTATGTGTTTACAACAAAGCATTCAGAAACCTAAGTGGAAAGGCTGCCTTGCAGTTGCCTGTGGCACAGATTCTTGCTGTAGCTTTTAAACTGCACCACTGCTCGTCTTTCTCTCCTGATTATATATTCATACATAGAAATAAGTGTGGAGTAAGTGACTGCTTTATAAATGTGCTCTCTCAGAATGTAGAGCTGCTGTCTGCAGAGCACATTTATTGATGGAGGGCCGCAAGGCCGCCGTGGGAGCAGTAATGTAATCTGACTGTAACTGAGGGCACCATGGCGCCAAGCCGCAGAGATGCTGACCTTCGCAATGCTGTGTTTACAGCAAGTCACAGAAAGGCACCAGAACCAAGAACAGGTGGCCTTGAGTTGTGTGAACAGCCTACGGGGTTTTAAACAGCCCTGATTTATTCAGTGTGACAGTCCCTGTATAATAAGGTTGGACTTGGAGATTGCAAAATATGAAGTTTCCATGTGGTATTTTTTGGTGAATATGATAAGGAAAATGGGCTATAGCTTTTCATGTAAGTGATTGACATTCACTCCATCATCACTTCTAAGATTCTGAAGAGCACTGCTTGTGGACACATCCTGTGTTCCCTGCTGTTGCCTGATCTCTCAGCCAACAATGCTCAGGCAGAGCTTCCCATCTCTTGAACACCAGTCAGTCCTTCTTTATAATTTGCTACTCTACCATAGTGATCATATTCCTAATGACCTTAGACTAAGAAGATAAGTGTTACTGAAATGTTTTGTTGAATTTTCTATTTTTTTTTCTGTTATACATATCTTCCCCGCCCCCCCAATGGATTTTGTCAGATTTAGATCCTGATCCTTCAAACAGGCAAATTAATTCAGTGGATCTGTAATAACAGATAATAAAACGGGGACACTAGTGTCCCCACAAAAATCAAAATACTTACCTGGTCAGCTCTCTTGAGCAAGAATCTTTCAAACTTATGTTTGTCAGACTGCCACAGAATTATATCACACATCTCACTACAATATCCTTTCTTCTGGTCTTAAACATGTTTGTTCTTGTTTCAAAACTGCCCATTGCAGTCAAATATTTAGCAACTACAGCTTGTATTTTGAGTAATTTAATATCTTTGCAAACTCAATTTTATTGTCAGTGTAATGTAACAAAAAGTCATAGCTGAATATAAATAGCCTAACTTATTCCATCTCTTACAACTAAAGTATTAGGAGTTGGACATTAAAAATAGAAAATGTGTATGTACAAAACTTTGGCAACTCTGCAAAAGCATGTCTTTATGAAACTGTTTTCTGCTAGATGTTTCTTTCAGGGAAAGTCACCTGCACTGACCTGGGGATGAGGATGTGACACAACCAAAGTGCACAGGCATTTGCATCTTCTCCTCTAAAAGGGCTTTTGTCAGAGCCTCTAAGTGCAGTTTTCAATCCAGTCATGAAGATGCTTGACCTTTGCTTTAAGCAGTACAGACATTTTTGACAGAAAAAAGATATATCCAGTTCTTTACATTTGGTGTAGATTAATTTCCATTTACATGAATGTTCATAGCAAAGGGTTGAGTCAGAACCTCCTCTGATGAGATATCACAGTTCCAGTCCTGGGGCCCTCCTAGATGAGCATTCTCATGGCCTCTCAGAATTCTGTCTCTGTTTCCCAGCTGGTTTATGGGTCTTTCTGACCCAGAGTAGAAGTTACCTGTAATACCCACCTTCACTTAGGATTATGCTGCAATTCCCCACAATTGTGGCTGCAGGCTGTATCCTGTACTAGCCTTTTTTCAGCCACACAGTTGATGACCAAC
The DNA here is from genome assembly GCA_013397375.1 of Toxostoma redivivum. Classification (NCBI taxonomy): domain Eukaryota; kingdom Metazoa; phylum Chordata; class Aves; order Passeriformes; family Mimidae; genus Toxostoma; species Toxostoma redivivum. The sequence continues at coordinate 116,671 of VXBI01012209.1, read as the reverse complement.
TACAGGGCCCTGGAGACATAAGAAAAAGCCTTTTTACTTTTTTGATGAGCAGCTGAATTTGTACCTGACCTGAAACAGTCAGCTGAAACTCTCACTGTGCAGATAGCCAGAAAACATTAAAAAGAGGTCTCATTGGTGTGAAAAGTGACCCCTTTCCAGACAAATTATCAGATACCCTGGACAGTTCTTGTGATGATTACTAGCTAATGCACTTACATATAGTGATGGTCAGTAAGGCAACACAATGATTTTACAAAGTGGGGGAAGATAATATTGCATCACCTCTGCTTTCTATGAAACTGAAAATATACAGTAAACTTCTGCCAACTTCTGTCATTTGTCGACCTGATTTTGTTTTACAGAAGGCAGAAACTGAAATGGGCAGAAACCAAGTGATTTTCCACATGGTATTTATTTTTCATTTTATATAAAGTCTCTGTTACATGGCCTCTTTTATCCTATCAATTTTTATTCACTAGCCACACTGTCACCATCTTTTAGAATCACATCAGTACTAGCAGCACCATTATTGTCCTTATTCAGCAAAACACATATGTTCCAAAGTTTCCAAAATCCCTGCAGCAAGAATAGTTATAGAATGATCTGAAAAAATAATCTCATTTTTCTTGATATTCTGTCTAACAACACTGTACTGTAGATGTTACTGAGGTTACAAAAATAATATGGAAAATGTGTTAGGGCTTTTATAGTATTTTTTATCTTGATTAAGTATTAGTAGGAGCTAGAAAAAGAGATGGAATCACATTTATATCTGATACAAGAAAGGTAGATGAAAGCAGGCAGAAAAAAAAAAAAA
>VXBI01012209.1:14609-115821 GCA_013397375.1 Toxostoma redivivum | reverse complement strand
AAGATGGCTTTTTTTTTTTTTTTTTTGACAAGCCATGCAAAAGATGGGGATGGAATGAGAATTTGAGCTGCACCATTTGCTCCAGCAATATTCTCTTCACCTACCCCCTTCAGCTGTTGTCCTTTTCAATTTAACTTGACTGGTGGGAGAGTAGGAACTAAAGAGCAATGAAGAAAGTTGGACAGAGTATTTTTGATCCCTGGAAAATTCAGTATCATGCTTCTGCAAATCAGGATACTGTAGCTGTCTGGGTTCATTCTGCACATCAAACTAAACTCCAGTGCAAATTTTCTTCCTCCATTTGTTTATTTTAAGCTCCAGCTAATTACAACTATGTCATAGTCTTACTAAAATCACCCTGTGGGAACGTTAGAATAACAGTCTTTTTTTCTAGCATTGTAACTAATAGGTATTTTATATATTTATATTCCAGGTAATATCTGGAAATGCCCATAATGCACATGAGCATATGTTTCTCTGTGTGTGCATATGTGAAGTGCATACCTACCTACACAAGCTGACTGACACATTGTAGAAAGAGGAAAGAAATAAAAGGCACTTTTCCTGACCTTGGGGTCAGGAACTTAAGTCTGAAAAAAAATAAACATCTTTGGGATGAATATAAAGGTTCCTGCATGAGGCAGCTTTTTTCCAGTGCATTTTACTTTGTGGAAGAAAAATTTTGGCGTGTTTACAGTATTCCCAGATGTCAATTAACTCCTTTCACAACTGGTTTGTGCTGTAAATTTCTCTAAGCTACTGGTTGTCTGTCCTTGTGCTATGGATTTATACAGTGCCTAGTATAATGTATCACTGCTGCCCAACTATTCCTGCAAGTGAACACTAAGGGACTAAGTAGATGTTAACTGCTTTAAAGTAAGTTAGGTAGTCTTTATCATGGACAGAGTGGTTTTTAAGTCCTGTGGGGAAGGGGTTTCTTTCTTCTCCTGTTTCTTCCCTTCAAACTTTCTCAACTCAGAGATGCATGAAATGCTTATTGAATTCCTACCTGCAGTTCATGAATCACTCAGATGCTGGAATGATTAAATAATAACAAGACCATTTCTATAGAAATGGACTCATTTTTATGTTATTTAAATTCTTTTTTAGATGACAGTTACAGAAATAAACCCTCAAAAATACCTTTATTTTGGGACAGGGATTTAAGGCTGGGAGGGAAACAGTCCTCCTGCACTGTGCTAACGTTATTTCAGTGTAGGAAATCCCTCATACAGAATTGGAATGCTAATCTGTAATTTTTCTTGTCCAGGATAAATGTTTGATTATAAGGCAACTGCCTATATTAAAATACTGAATTTTACTGTGTGTAGTTTTTGGATTTATCCTAAACTGAATACCCAAACACTTTAAAAATACTAAAAAAATACTTAAAACTGAAATAAAATATTTGGATGTTCCTAAACTAAATTGTTTAATTTCCAGTTCTTCCAGTGCAGGCAGAAGGAATTAATTTTGATCTGCTGCAGCTCTGAACTGCAGGAGGGGGTACTACCACTAACCACTGGCATTCGGTAGTGCTATTTTGATTTTAGACTAGATTTCCTGGCAGGAACGTGTATTACTCAGAGTTAAGAGGTACTGTCATGTACTAAACAGCTTTGGTAGAAGAGTGACCACAGTCATGTCAAACCTGAGTGATTGTTTTTTAGTAGTCACAGATGAGTTGCATGAGAAGAATGAAGAAGTGTTTTAGTTTAAGAGAAATTTTAGATAAAATGTCATTTCAATTAGCATATTATGCTGCTTTCTCTCATCTGTGTGTTTCTACTGTAATTCAATTGTGAAAAGCTTCAGGGGGTTTTTGGTTGGAAACTAATTATCAGTTTCAATGCAATTCAATACATCTTTGGCTTTCTACCTCAATTCATTATTTTTTTCTCCTTGTATTGCTGAAATTAATTGCAGTTTGTTACCTGTCTAGAAATTATTCAGATTTTAACAGGTGTCTTCAAGTCTGTTTCCACAAGGAAAGAGGATTTTTCCAGCAAATTTGAAAGAGCCATGAATATGTCACTGTCAGCAAGCTTTAGAATTCTAAGTTAGGGTTTTAAGTTTGAACATTATACAGATACGAATCATGTACACATATGCATACAACATTTTTTTAAAAAAAACATTTGTATCTCATGTCACAGTTTCAGCCCTTGAGTAATTTATGGAGTAATACAACTATAAAATAGTTTAGTCTGAAAAGGACTTATAGAGGCTGTTTTGTGCAGTGTCCCACTCATTGAGTTAATCTGGCCCTTGTCCCAGCTGAGTTTGAACATCTCCAAGGATACAGATTCTGTAGTCCCTCTGGGGAGTATCTCTCAGTGTTTGACTGCTATTACTGTGAAAAGCTTTTTCTTTGCATCTAACCACAGTTTTAGTTGCTGGAATTTTCATTCATTCCTTCTTTCCCTTTCATCGTGTAGCTCCCAAAAAGTCTCTGTCTTATCTACCCCCTCCTATTAACTAGTTGTATGCAGTGATAATGTCCTTCCACAGCCACCTTCTCTGGGCTGAGCAGACCAGCTCTCCAAGCCTCTCCTTGTACACTGTGTGCTGCAGCCCCCCGACCATCTTGGTGGCCCTCCCCTGCCTGGACTGCTTTATCATAGTGCTGCTTTGGCTAGAAGTTCTCATCAGCTCGTTACTTTGCCATTAATTTGTTGTCTTACATATTCATGACGTCATAAATACTAATGAGTGACGTAGTAAGAAGCAGATTGTGAAAGCATGTAATTAACACTGGAAGTGTTCTTCTCTTTTCTGGTTTGTGTCACCCTTAGAGAACATGCAGTTGCACATGATCATGCACATGCTAGTTCTAGAAGTCTTATTGCAGAAATACCTTGCCAGGTGCCAGATTGACTGAGAACTCTCTCTTGAGGACTCATCTCAAGATTTCCATATATTCAAGGAGGTATCTGCCTCCTGAGATCTATCTGAGCTGATTAAAAAAAAAAAAGTTGAAGAGTCTTTATAATTTTGAATATCATGTAACAAAAATATTATGTATTATGGTCTCTAAAACATTCTTTGCTGCATATTTGGTATAAGAGCTGGGCATTAGCTGTAAACCTTTATTTTAAAATAATTTGTAAACATAATGTCCTTTAATATTAATCCATTAGCACCGGCACTGTTAAATTTTCTCGCAGTTTTAGTATTTAGTTACATCATTTTCTCCCATCTTAAAAATTATCAGGTAGACAATACTTTCAACAGAATATTCAGACAGAGTATGTATTTTCAGTGGCAGTTGAAGTAATTTCTCTTCACAGGTTTTTAAAAGAAAATGGCTCCTTTGATAGTAAATGCCACAATAATGTAAAAGTAATTATATGTAAAGATGCTGCTGCTGCTTTTTGCAGTCTCTTTGGGAGTGAATATTCATAATTGTTTTAATCCCTCTCAGGTTTTTTTGCCTTTTCTGGTGGTATTATCCTGTCTTCAAGTTGTTCATGTTCCCAGTTCACAGAAAACACATTTCTCTTTACAGTTACACTAAATGCTTCTCCTTAAACATTCTCCTCAACAAATCAGTCTATACCAGCAATATAAAACAGCAAAGCATCATAAGAGATGAAGTACTGCTATTTTTAAAGGATTCAAACTGGATTAAAATTTCCAGAGTCCTGATATGATCCCTACTTATATACTTCCAGAGTTTGTCAGAAGAAAATGCCTTATTACTGTTTTTTCAAAGCTCTCACTTGCATGTATTACACAGCCTAAAAAAGAAATACTAACTCTCCTTTGAATCATGAATAAGAAGCAAATTCTTCTAAATGAAGCTTCAGGAACATTTTGTGTTCCAGGTCTTATTTTAATTCAATTTTAACACAACAGAAAAGAACAATCACAGTCACTTTGTATCTGGCTTCTGCTAAATGCCTAGGTTTCCTCAGGATGAATTTTACACCAAGAATGTTTAATCAACAATTACGTTCCTAACTGTTTCTTTACAAAGGTTTGTTTGATTATTTGGCAAATCTCATTTTGCTTTTATTACAATGACAAATGAACCAAAGCAAGAGGTTGCCATCTCCACACTGACATTGCATCCAAACCCCTGGCTACCACATCAAGCTTGCTGGTACAGTACTGAATTTTGCCTCTTGTGAGTGTGACCAGCTTGAGGGAAGTGGAGTCTTTCGGGGAAGGTGGGGAGTTCTCTGTTGCTAAGGAAGAGACAGGCACAGCTGTAGTTTGATCTCATAATCTATCTAGCAAATGCAACCTCATTGAAAACAACAAATTATTAGTCTCAAAATGTCTGGCTACTGATCATAAACTTCCCTCTTGATAATCTCTAACCAAAAATGCCCTGACACGTTTTTCAGTGAGAGAACTATTAGCAAAGATTAGCTCATGATGTGAGGCAGACTTGAGTTATCTGAAAAATTTTGTATCCAAACTACTTTACTGTTCCAGCAAAACTGCTGAAGAGGGAACTATAATTGGTCTTGAAGGACTACCACCTCTGTTCTCAATTTGCTATAGTTCATAATATTTTCAGACTGGGATATTAGAAGGGAGAAGGTTTTCTGCGTTTTCTAAGGGTCTGATTATGGATGGAACAGAGTTCTTTATTTGTAATCATAATTTCTGTTGTGGCTTAATCCATGGGTGGATTCATGCAGAAAGACTGGATGTTTACAACATAATCAAAATTATACAGTGTTTTTCTATCTAAACACTGCTTTCTTGTGAATCATACTTGTTAGATTCCACCTGTTGTCTAATCACTATGTTAGCAAATAAACTTAAACTTCAGTGTAATGGAGGGACAAAAATCAATTTTTCTTCACTATGTTGTGTCCTTATCTTGCTATTGACTGGTTTTGCATTTAACAATTTCCAGTTTAATTTCTGTTTCTTTTCACAGTTTATGTAAGTAAACACCATGTAGAACATTTTTTTCCTTATTGCTTTGAAGGCTAAAAGTGTCCCTGCCTCCCTGCCCCCAAATATGACCCTTATGACGTGTTGTGTTTTTTATTAAAAGCAACAGTGTCCATTTATATTTCTCCTACAACCAATACTCTTTAATTACATGTGGACTTTTAAGAGAAAACCTTTGGTGGTGTGCAGTTTTGAAGATACGATCTCCATACAGAGAAGTCCCAGCCATATTTTTAAAAGATCCTTTAATGCTCTGGGAAATGCCTGCAGGACTCTAAATTAATGTCTCCCACTGATAATTATGGAGTTGCCAAAGTTAGCTAATATTGACATAGCAGAAGCATGAAATTAAATATTTTTGTAACCTTCCATGCCAAAGCTGGAGCCGAAATCCAGGGAGAAAATTTATCTGCAATGCACTTGAATCATATAAGTTCTAATAAACAAAGAGAGGGGTAAAATTACTTGTTTTAGGTGTGATTGAAATTTCAAAAAGACAAAAAAATCTTTCATTTTTCAAAGCTCATAATTATTAACTATCTAAATTATGATTTTTAAAATTAGTAAACAACTTGAAGAACTTGCTTGAAATTTTTCCTGAATATCTGAAGTATTCTAAATTTTTTTATTCTATATGTTTTTAAACCTAATAGGCTGCTTTTCTATTTAGAGACTAATTAGTTGTGCACCCTTCCAAATTGTATGGCTGTTTTGTAATTGCAGGCATACAGAAAGCAAGACAGCCTATGCCTAAGCAAGAATAAATCAGCCCAGTTTCCTTCTATCAATTCATTTTCTTTAGGCTGAAGACCCTATGCTTTTGCTTGAAAGAAGCAGTAGTGCTTGCCTGCTTCTTTTGACAACAAGGGAATATTATCTTAAAACAAATCATCTACTGTATTTTTATTGGCCACTACTGTGTTCTACTTTTACATCATGAAGATATGATCCTGTACAGAAGCTTATTAGGAATGACTAGTGTCATCAAATGATAACAAGTGGTTTGATAAAACAAGGATATATAAGCTGCTAAGAGAAAAAAAAAAGGAAGATGAGAAGAGAGGAAGGGACCAAAGATAAGAAAATATGATGAAAAAACACCATAGCAACAAGTCCCCCCTGCCTAATTCAAAATAATGTGCAAAAGAGCATAATTCTCCTCTGTGAACCCTGCTAAAATTTGAATCTGCTGCCTCTGAATTTGGCTGCTGGGACCAGGAGAAACAATACCAGTGGGAGATTTCTGCAAACCAACAGCCAAAAGCATCACAGACACACAGAGGGTGTGGGCAGGGGTACAGACAAAGGTGGTGAGGAAGGCAAAGTCTCTGGAAATCTAAAGGGAGTAGAAAGCTTGTGTTTGCTTTTAAAGGTAAAGTGTGCTTGCATGAAGTAAGGAGGAAAGGACTAAGGGTCCAGCTATGTCCCAAGCTAAAGCGAGAACACCCTTCCTAGCATCACATGATCTCCCAAAAAGCTCCCATGGTTAGCCGTAACACATTCTTCCCTCTCCCTGTCTTCCCATGTTGTTCCCCTGTGTCATCTCCATGACTGACTGTCCTTGGCCAGAGCTGCTGACAATACAGCTGCCTGTGTGGAGATGTTCGTTGTTCACTTCTTTCAGCTTTGGAATGAAATAGCCTGACCTAAACCATTGTTATCCCTGAGAAGTAGGTCATAATTTGGCGTTATAATAGAAATATTATATGTGGACATATATATACAACTATATATATTCTTACTAGCACTTCACAACTATATATAATCTTACTAGCACTTCAATTAGAAAAGAAGATTCATCTGCCAAAATGAGTGTGTGTAGTAATGTTTGAATTAACACAGTACATTTTCAGCAGAAATAATTCTTTTTGATTACTGAGGCTGAAGTTCTTCAGTGAATTATCCCCATAATGTTTTCTTGGGAAATATTTACTTCATGTAAGAAACAACTTATGAACTGTACCTCTCCAAATGATTAGGGTGTTTTGCCATACAACAGTTACATGCAAGTAGTAAGACAGTGACAAGACTAATGGAGAAGGTTTTATCAGAATGACTATTGCTTGAAAGGAAGAAAATTATAGTGAGGAACTGCAAAGAAGAAAATTACATGTTGTCACCATTTATTTCACACAGGAGAAAAGTTGTGTTTTTCCGTGCTAAGTGTAGCTGCAAATTCAAAGAGCCTCATATAAACTCTGTATAATTCCAAATAAATAAAGCTGCATTCTAAGCCTCAAGATAAAAATTCAAAATGATGAACCACCATCATGATCCTTTATTTCCTTGTGACTACTGAAGCAATACTGCCTAAATCAGACACAGAACATGCCTATTCTTATACCTAGAATACAGAATAATAATTCTCTATGGCATGAGACAAGAGTCCATTTAAGCATCCCAAAAATAGTAGGTAGGATAAAATGAACTTAAAAAATTACACAGGATCAAACAATGCTGCTATAGCTCTATCTCTGTAAAGTTAGTGCCAGAAAAATAGAGGGAATGTTTGCACCTTTAGGTTGAATGTTTAACATACCTATCATATGTCTTGAGAAAAAGCTCTGTGTCAATGCACTTACTGTGTCTGCTTTTACATGTTGAGCCAAGTATGCCTTTTTTAAAGCCATAAATTACATGGTTTAATTGAAATCTATTTTAAAATCAATTCTGTTAACTCAGTGCCTCTGAATTCACTGACGCAAATCGAACAGGAAAAAACAGGTTTAAGCTGATTAAAGTGACTGAACATAAAGACTGAATTCAACCCCTTTTTTCCTGTAGCCTGAGCAAATGCAGATAGTGTAGATTTATTCATGAAAAACTTAAGGCTAATGATACAGAATTTTGTTTTTCAGGACAAGGAAGATAACCAGAACTTACTGGGACAGTTTTACTCTGGTTTTTTGTGTTTTTTTTTTTCACTTCTGTTTGCATCATGCCTCACATCATTTGCTCTCACAAGCATTATATTCAGAAAAAATTATTTTAAAATTCCATTTCAATGCATCATGAATCACTTTCACTTAAGAAATGACAGTTTAGAATCATATGAAATTACTTCCAAAAAGGAGCAAGATATCTTGGCAGGTATTAACTAATTTAGAATCTCTTAAATCCTTCAGAAGTACCAGATCTCAGCTGCTCAGCTCAGCATCATGTCCAGAAATTGGTATGAATGTTAGAAGACAAAGAAGGTACTTGATAGCTCTGATCTCATACAGCACGAAGGGGAAGACTTCTTCCTTTCTTTGCTTCATGTGTTCTGTCTCCAACACTCACTGTGTATCAAAACCACCTACAAACTCCTACAAATAGAAATATTTATCCATAATTTTACACTCCATAAAATTCAGCGACAGCCTTAGGGTTTTTTGTAGAGGTTTCTGATGCAGTCAATATCAGCATCAGCAGGCTTGTACTGTGATTATATAGCTGGATTTTCAATTTTTAAAAGTACTATCCTTCTACAAGTGTCCCAAGTGTCTTCAACCTTATCCCATTTCTCATCAGCAATATTCTGTGCAGCATTCTTTTATGGTTATGATTGTTTTTCAAGTGTGGTCTCCAGTGTAGTTGATGACTCTTCATTTCAGTGCAGGACATTTCAGTTACAGGTACCTCTAGGCCTTCCAAGATCTCAGTTTTTCTCCTCATAGCCTCTCTTTCCATTCAGAAAAAGGATGTAAAAATAAGAAAAATATTTTCCTCCTGTTAATGCATACAGAAAAGAATCAAAAGGTCTGAGTTTGTATTTGGCTCCTTACCTATTGTCATTCAAGTCCAATTGCTAAAAAGCTTTTACTATGGCACCTTCTGGCTCTTTTTGATAATAGAAATTCGCGTATTGACTTCAGCAGGAAAAAAGCAGGACTTTGATGAAGTTACTTATCTGGGTACAAAATGCATTTTTAAAAGTTTGGCAGCAATGAAGTAAAAAGCATACTTCCCTTCATTGTTGCCAGGTCAGCACACTGGGGTTTTTTAAGATCAAGCTCAGCAATGACAATCTAATGGACACCAAATTACAGTAACATGCATTTCTCCTGCTTCCTCCTTTCATATTTAACAGTGTTTCATTACAAATCTTAGTGCTTCATTAGCACACAGGAAAAAAGTTATTGTCACACTCTGTTTTACTTTTCATTACTAAAGTAAATTAATTATGGTTCTTGAAATTCATGAAGCACTGCCACTTCCAGTGGTCTAAGCATATTAAGCTGTCTTTTTGGGAAAAAACAATAAGGCCACATCAGCAAGACTGACATTTATTTCAATCTCCTACTCTAAAATCTGTAGTTAACAAGGTCAAAAAGCATTGGGTGAATTATGGGACAAGAATTCTTAAGATGATTTGCAGCAGGGATTTATTATGAAGCCAAAATTGTATTGTCAGAGGGAAGCAGATATGTAGTGAATATGAGCAAAAAACCAGTCCATCTACTTTACATGCTGTCAAGTGTTAAAGGCAGGAATGATTCACAACTGCACAAATGGTGCAATTCTGAAACTGTAGGAATTATTTCCTCTTGTATCAACCTTTGAGAAAAAACACCTTTGCATATGGCTTAAGTGTGGAAATAACTAGTTTTTTCCCCCCTTAAACAGGAAAGTATTACCCTATGTCCAATTAAACTTAGTTTGCAATGAATAACTGACATACATAAGAATAAATTTGCTGGAAATAGATGAAACCATGCATTTAAAACTTGCCTACAAAGGATTTCCTCACTGAGATTTCCTTTTCTTTCTTCCAAGAAACGGAGGTTTCACAGGCCTTTTTTTTTTTTTAAATTCTTCTTGCACTCTGCAGGAGTAGGAGGTCTTACATGCACCTTCACATTCCTCTTGAAAAGCTGTTGCAATTGGCATCAGGAGTAAGAGAATGTTTCAAGAGGCTAGAGGACAGCTTGGGAAAACAGGGCTGGATGAAAAGCCCATCCCAAAATCTCCAAGAAGAAACTGAGAAGCTACAGGGAGGCTCCTGTTGTCTGTAAGCTTTTTCAGATCTTTGGCCCCGTGCAACATACGCTGTTTGATGCCAACTCTAAGTCTGATCCCTGCTTATTATACCAGTGCTAAGTGATCTAATAATTGATCTGAAATAGTTTGCAGCATAAAGCAAAGCAAGATCTCTGCAAGTCCTGCTTTGCTGTTGCACCAAAGCCCTGAAGAGACAACCCAGGGAAGAAGGTGCTGCAGGGCAGGTGCAGAGAGATTGAGAAGTGGTTGAGTCACCCTGCTTGAAAACCAATCTATATCTAATTAGGGAATCCTTGTCACAGCCCTGGAAGGTATATAAGTATTGCTGCTCAGTTTTACAGCAGTCAGGGATGGAAAGGAAAAAATTCTGCTGTGTTTTAAAAATGCCTTAAATGCCAGTTGAGTGAAGGCAAATTAGGCAGTAATAGCTGTGAATGTGCCTTATAAAGTACAACTTAATGCCCTTGCTGATTACAGTTACTGTTTACATGCTACAGAACCCTTATATTTACTGTTCCTTCAATGCTTTATGATTTTATTAAATTTCACATCCACAAACTGCTTTTTCTTGGAACACATGATGAGATATATGCTGGAAAGCTGCTAATGTTGGGTTACTCATACCAAATAGAGGAGATTTGTATTCAAGTGTTGTAGTCTGATGGGTCTTTGAGCAACTTGCTCTAGAGGAAGGTATCCCTGCCTGTGTGGTAGGAGGGCTGGAACTAGATGGTGTTTAACCTGGTCCTTTCAGCTCAGGTGGCTCTATGATTCTTTGATGTATCTTCTCACGAGAGAGACTCCATCTGGCTTGTAAATAGGTATCTACTCTCTCCTGGCTCCTACAAAACGTATGACGTAAGATGAATGACAACACACAGCATCTGAACACAGCACAACAGAAGTGAGGTACTGATATAGATTATCAAAACAGACATTGAATTTTCTCCTCCCAGAGCCCAATTCCTTTACACTACTAATAATTACTGGGTGAGTAGGGAAAGGAAGGAGGCTTCTGCAGCTCCTGTTAGAGCAGAAAATTTTAAAAAGTTAATCTAGTACTCTGAATGAAACTGGAGTACTCATCAGTCTCTAGACTTATTGCATGTTTAGCTGATAAATATACTAATCATGTAAAAATATTTTCCTGGCAAGCAAAATAATATTATGTACAGGTGTTTTTTTGGGGATATCTGCTGAACCTGGGAAGGAGATTCAGTGCCTGAGAATATCATGTATTTCTTGCCACTGCTTAAAGCAATCTGTCCAGAACACATTATTTCTTTGCACTTTAGGCTTTTATTATTTAGCAAGAAGAAACTTTTTTCCCATCTGAGTGGATGTCACTTGAATATAACCAGAAGAGCCAAAACTGATTTTTAACATCTTGAAAGAACCTATTACGCAAATAAAGTGCACTTTGGGGCTTCCATATTGACAAGCTGAAAGAAAGACTCTTTCAAATTGGTGCATGCTTGGGAATGCTAATGAGCAGTCTTGGACATATGACTAAACTGCAGTGTTACAATGCTGTTGAGTAGTCATCTTCTCCAGGATGTGTTTGCCAAACAATAGCTACCAATTTTATTTTTATTACAGAATCTTCTCCTGTATATGGTATTCCTTCTTTATTTTTTTAATTTTTTTCTCTTTTCTTTCTTTTTCTTCTCATAGTTATTTTATTTTTTTCTTCCTCATTTTGTGCTAGCTGAATATGAAAAAAACCCTATTAGTAAAAAAATTATTGTTTATGGTCAGTCCTTTTATTAAAATATCTCCTAATTGATTTTTTTTTTAAGAAGCAGAAGCACCAGCAAAAGTTCAAAAACATTCTATAGTTTCTTATTATGGAATTGGGGCATTTAAATGGGGAAATAACTTCACTTTGATAAGAAGTACTTCATCCTTAACTGATTTAATTTCTTCTAAACTGCAGAATGTCAAGATTGCTTCCAGATATATCTGTATTACAGAGAATTCTCAAAATTTCAATAGGTCTGGCTGGAGGAGTACATAATATTCTGAATATCTGTAGGTGTACATATATGTCTGAAACCAATGAAGTTTCCTCACTTCTGTAAGGTCCAATCTGAATTATTGTTGTTTTTAGCTCACTGCTTTTAAAACCTGCTGAATGCTCAGCCTTGCTAGATACTCCCTGAGCCTTATTAGGGTGATATCTGAGGTTGTCCTGTCGGGACTGTGATTCTTATATACATGTTTGTCCCCCTCAAAAAGATATTACTAGTCTGTAAGAAAATGAATACCCTAAGATGCCAACAACTGGAAAAGCCCAACAGCTTACAAATAAAAGGGGTGAAATGCTGTAACAGATAGAAGCTTTGTGTATTTTTGATGGATGTGAAAGTTTAGGTCCCAAATATGTGGAATACATGGCCAAATATGTTATGTTAGCACTGACGGACATGTCAGCATGGAAAAAATTACAGAGAAATTTAAAGATATTTAAAACTTTAAGGCAACAAATAGCTAACAGCATGGAAATTGTCCATTACCTTTATTAAAGAAGCTTATATTAAGATATACATTGGGAAATACATAATTGTACCAAGAAGATGGGCACTAAAGACAAAACTGCTGAGTGCAACCAAGCTATAATTTCTTGGTCCAGGGACCATCAAAAGGAAAAATCAGTATTGTCCAAGGTTAAAAGTGGCTTAAAACTCCTAAGTGACAATAGCTGTCCAAACAAGGAGAAATGACAGTCGTTCTATTACACTGAACATAAATTAAATACATTTGCCAATGAGTTCTAATGGCAAGATAGAGTGACTTTTATGCAGGTGAAGTCTCCTGAAGAAGCAACTTCTCCAATATATTGACTTTAAGTTTGAATAATAACCTTTATGTTAAAATTTCTTTCAAAGACAATGTCACCTTGTATTTTTCTTACAATGGGCAATAAAATCAGACCATCAGTTCTTCTAAAAATAATATCCATATTTTGCTATCAACAAAATGGTTCTTTAAATGTATTACAAAGATATTTTCCAGATTTGGTTCTTTGTATACAAATATATGAATAATTTATGTGGCTGAATGGGATTTTACAGATCATTAAAAATTTGCACAGCCAGAAATGCATTCCTGAAATCCACATTTTACTTATATAAAAATTTGTCATGTTAAGCAGTCTGTTAAAAATGATCGTGCTGATGTATCTGACTTTGTTGTAGTTGTCTTATGATGTCAGAACTGTTTGTGCTAGTTTCTTTACTGTCATCATATCATTACTTTTTGAAAGGGATGTGATAGGCTTAAACATTCTGCTTATCTAACTCATGACTGACAACTGAACTTCTGCACTGCCAGATAACCACTTATCTTCAAGCAACATAGTATTCAAAAATTTAACAGGTTGCAGTTATTCATAATTGCATCTGCTGAAGCTGTAGCCTAAAAAATATACTGTATTTTCTTAGAAGATGGTGTCTTCTGGAAAGGTATTTTTTGGGGGGGAACTGCTGTGTCATTTTTGAGTGTGCAGGTATTGCATACACCCACAGGCATATCCAGGGCTTTCTAGCTAACTACATGGCTTTTGTAGCATGAGTCAGCTGGTTCCTTGAGAAAAGAGAGGGTGAGCACAAGAAATGATAAGGTAGTAAAGTGTTGCTCTTCAATTACTACATACCACAGGAGTTTACTGAAATTACTGTTTTAAAATCCAGTAAGTTCTGTGGTCCAATAAAGTATGGCTAAAATATGGCTGTTCCTTAGCCATCATTGTTTTAAAAATGTCTAGTCCTCAATTTCAAAATATCAGATGGGATGTATGTGCTTTAGCCATTAATGATGACTAATGCTAAAGCAAAGATGCTAAAGGTTTTAAATCATAAGACCTGAAATGGTATTTGGGAACAGCAGAAAGTTCAGCTTTCACCCCTTTGAAAGGTCAAATGGGAATTAAAAAAAAAAAAGACAAGTCCCCAAACTTTTATAAAAGCAATAATATCTTGCCTTTGTGTGGTGGTTTTGGTTTTTTATGAGCACTGTATAAACATTAATAACAGCAGAAGTTATGCAACTTCTGGAGTCTGCATTTTACAGATAGAATAAAATTAGAAATGAAAAAGTTATGGTCTAAACTCTCAGCGGTGCCACTTAGGTCAATCTTAGAAAACCTTGCTTAATTTATGGTATTACAGAATAGCCAAAATTCCCAATAAATTTACAGGAAAGATTAATAATTCAGTACTAATGTAGCTAGATACAGAAATCCTGAACATGCAGTCTTAAAAATTAACTTTCTCACAGCCAAACATAGGCAGCAGGAATGGCACTAGAAAGCTCTATTTGAATTTTTACCTCAGGGTTAACACAGGGCACAGATTCATTAGATAGCAACCAGTGAAACTGGTAATATGTCCTCTGTATAAAAAAGATCAAATTGCAGTTTGGGTTTAGTTTCTTTAGGGCAAAAATCAGTCCTACTATGGTGTATTATGTGTGGTCAGCCTCTTTGAAGCCAGATCAATTCATGTTTTGGCTTGCACCCTGCAAAATGGCAGTACTTTAATTCTGCTCACTAAGTGGTACACAGAACTCCCTTACATATATCTTTTGAATCTAGTTCTTAGCTGTATTTTCTGTTTCTAGCAAAAAAATTCCACATATCTGTACCATGTGACAGAACCTCGTGTAGGTACACTTCAGTTACAGCAGAGCATGTGTGTCCATCAGTGTGAGCATAAGAAATACCCTGTGCATCAGAGCAGTGGTCTGTCGAGCCCTGTCTTCTGGCTGGCACTGGGAAGAGCAACCCTGCCTTTTTCTCTTGGTTGTCTCCCAGCATCCACAGTCACTGGATGCATGTTGCTAGAGGATACGTCCATGACCATCTCCCTTTACTATCTATTTATAGATTTTTTGACCATGAATTTGTGCAAACCCTTCATGAACATGATGATGCCTATATTCTCCTACTGTTTTTCTGTGTTTCATTGGCTGCTATCTAGTTCTTGTCCCACAGAATTTCTTGAATGGGAGATTGTATTCATTTCACTCACCGGCACCTTCATGTTTTCATCATAGCCCCCTGTGATGGTTTTGGCTGGGGTAGAATTGATGGTCTTCACAGTGGCTGGCATTGCAGCCATGTTTTGGATTTGTGCTGAATACAGATATGGATATATCTGATAATATAGAGATGTTTTTGTTATTACTGAGGAGGGCTTCCACAGAGCCCAGGCCACTTCTGCTTTTTGTATTGCTGCACTGGCAAGGAGAATGGGGGTGCCTGGGAGGTTGGAGGGACACACCCTGGACATGTGACCCCAACTGACCAAAGGGATACTCCAGACCATATGACATCAGGCTCAGTATACAAAGTTGAGGAAAGAAGGAGGAAGAGAGGGACATTTGAAATGATGGGTTTTCTCTTACCAGGTCACTGTCATGGTGATGGGGCCATGCTCTCCTGGAGATGACTGAAACCTGCTTGCCCATGGAAAGTGGTACATTTTTCTTTGTTTTGTTTTTCTTTGCTTGTGTGTGCAACTTTTGCTTTCCCTATTAAACTGTTCTTCTTTCAACCTACCAGTTTTACTTTGATTCTCCTCCCCATTCCACCACATTGTGGGGAAGAAGGGGATTGGGCAAATGGCTCTGTGGTGCTTAATTTCCAGCTGGCCTTAAACCACAGCACCCCCTCCAGTTTTTCTTTCTCTGAACTGAGAAGTTGTAGCTGTCTCTTTATGCAGCAACTGCTCTATCTTTAATCATTTCAGTTGCTCTTCTCTAGATCCATAGCTTCTTACCAGCTCAATAAACGTGCATTGCCAGGCTGAACAGCTCACCTCAGCCTTGCTGGATTGGGCATCCCTGCCCTGTTTTAATGTCTGGTGTAGTCCTGCCACAGAAGTGTGATTTTATACCCACTGACTGCAACACTAAGACTGCCCTACATTCCCATCCCTGCGATTAAAATAGGAACAGTAGCTCCATTGCATGTGGAAACTCTTTTTTTTTCCTTTTAATTGAAAGAATAGGAATAGAAAAAGAAGCTATTTCATTATGCTTTTAAAAGGGATTTGGAGAGGATGGCAATCTCCAGAAAAACTTCTTTTTACTGCATTTTGTCCCAAACATCACAAAATTACTGTTCGGCTATGCAGTGACTGCACAATGCAGATTTGCTTTGTGATTGCCTGGATTAAATCTAGTTTTACAATATACCTTCCAAACAAAATCCAGATCCTCAAGCTGTCTTTCATTTATAGAAGTAACAAAGTCCTTTCAATTTTTTAGTTCTTTAGTTCTTTTAGTTCTTTAAAAATGATGCTTCTAAAAAGATAAGGAATTTTTGTGTCTTAAAAGTAGGAAGATACTTAGGAGCTTTATTAAACAAAATAATTAACTTAAATGTTTCAGAAGAAGGAAAGAAATGAGCTGATTATTGACTTGTTTGACTAAATAGGTGCTGCAAGTCCATCCTGAGGCAATAGATTAGTGACCTCATTTTGGTACACAGCTTTTACAGCTGGTAGAGATATTACAGGTATTTCACAGGTGGTAGGGCTGTTATCTTGGCATTCAAAAGTCACAGATTCCTACTGTCTTCTGCCACCAAATGCTGTGTGAATATATGCATGCTGCTCAAGTTACAGATTTTTCTAGAAAATTCCTTTGGAATAAAGACCTTAAATCAATTTTTAAAATTTATCCTTGTTTTCCCTAGGTCCCAAATCTGCCTATAAGAGAAGCATAGTATTACTATGTACCCAAAGCATGGACAAGCCAGGGTAGCTGCGAGGTTTTTACCAACCTCATAGGTAAGAAGTGTACACATCTGAGCGATGCAAACATCTTTCTGTTCAAACAGAATATTAGGGTGCCTTCAGCCAGTGAGATGTGTGACCTCTTTTATATTTATGCTGTCCTGTAACCCAGTTTCCTGGTTTGCTGCTGGGTCCTGATGAACCACATTGCTGAAGAAGGAGTGTCTTTAGAGTGAATCCAAGACACAGACCCTGAGTGTGGCTCTGATAGCTTGTGGCATGTTCACTCTCCATAGATTTTCAAACCTTGCCCTGTTGAGTGTGTTGTGTTCCCTTAAACCTCCTGGCAGGCCCCAGAGCATCCAACATATCCTCCTGCTGTCAGTCTGTAAATACACTGCTCTGTGGGCCACTTCTTTTCAGGTGCTTCAGAGCAAAGGTCATGAATACACATATAGCCACAGAAATGTGCCTTGGGGAATCAATCAGAGTGCCAGAAGAGGTCTGTGGTGTGAGAGGCTACTCAGAGGGACAGGTCACTCCTCACTTCTGCCAGGCAGCCACTTTACAGCAGATGATTCTCTCAGCACCCTCCTTGGGCACACTTGGGTGCTTTATGTAGGAGATTTAGTGATAGTTTAAAATGACACATAGGCCAAAGGGTCAATGGTGTATGCATTCCTGGCTTTAATGTCCTGCATCTGTTTACCCAAGTTCTTTCTCCCAAAGCTGTTGCTCACTAGAGTGTAATAGTTTTGATCCCTTCATACTGTCACTGCTTCTTGGTGAAGCTTGAAAATATCACAAGGCTAAATGAGATCTTAGTTTACCTTAAAATAGACTCCAGCAGTTATAAAACAAATGTAGTTTAAATATGGAGCAAAAAAAGGTCTCTCTGGAAAAAACACTTGGATCTCTGCCGAAGCCACTGCAGAGCTGCCATTTCTCCATTAGTTCAATACTCAAATGCTAGACTGAAAATTACTCTTGCTCTTCCTCACAAGGACTACTTAAAAATGGAAATTACTCTAAATTACCAGGCAATAATTTCTCTCAGGGGGTCTGCTACATTTTAATTCTACTTACTTCTCTCTTTTCTCCTATGTACACCATCTTTCAAATGTTCTATTTCCTTAAGGCTGTTTATACTCCACCATCAAATTTCTGCACTCTGTCTGCCAGCAAAAATAATCAAAAGTAGGTGATTGCAGAAACCAAGGGATGCCTGTCTTATCTGGCACACCTGGCTACTGCATTTATACGAGTTTGGGTAAATTGACCATATGTGAAAGTCCTCCCACAGAGTAAGTATAACAGAGATTTTTCATTATCAGGATAAATAGTTGATTATTTCTCAGATCACAGGTTTTGCAACTGTTCTGAGTGAAATAGTGAAGCAGCGAATTTATAACATGGAGAAAAAAAGCCTCTCTGCTCAGCAATGATGGAGGCTGGAGAGCCAAACACAGGTGGGGAGAGCCTGCAGGACATGAGACACTGAGAGCTTTCCTCTTGAAGCCCTCAGGGGCTCTCCTCCATGCAGGAAAGGTACACCCATTCATCTCTGTAACTTCTGCAGTCTGGCTTTCATTTTGGTCTGCTACTGAATTATCTACCTTTACACATATGAGGAACACAAGTGAGTGAAATCCTGTTGAAATTTGCATGCCTTCAGCACTTGATACAAAAGTGCCTTCAGAACTTTATACAACAGTGCAAAACTTCAGTGGTTCAAATGACTGAAATGAAAATATCTCTAACAGTTATATACTGGAATACTAGAATTGCTGAGAGGAGGAAGGACAGTTTCTTGGTTTTTTAGTTATTCGAAAACTTCAAGAGGGAGGGTGACATTTTCCATGAGAGAAGAAGGATCGGATCATCCTTTTCACCACCCCACATGGAAAATGGCCAGTGAGCAATTCATTCTGTACAGAACAACAATTTTTTTTTGCCATACATTCTGCAATGCTTGTAACCCAAAAGCTGGAAAGAGCAGAGTCCAGCAGAAGCACGTCCTTCATAGTACTGCATCTCCTTGCATCCTTAAACCTTTCTAGTTTATCTTGATCCACTGAAGTCCAGAGAGTTTCTATGAATTGATGCTGAGGTGGATAAACCATAAAGAGGAAAGGAGTACCAAATTGATGTGGAGCTGTAAGACATAAATCACTGTCAATCAATATTCTATGCTTTTGGAGACACTAATCAATAAGAGGCACAGTATTGCCAAGAATGCCTTAGTTTTCATCAACATATGAAAAAAGTGAAGACAAAGAGAGTTTTTTCTGCTTTTTTGTTTGTTTGCTTTAGGTCAGTATGATGCATTGTGTCTCAGGGAGAAAATTGTAAGTTGCAAATTATACAGAGCTAGAGGTAGAGGTGATCTATTGTGCATTTTTTCAGGAGTAGAACTTTAATTATTTATTTTCCTTTCTGTTCCCTAAATGTCTGATTATTTAAAAAGTGTAACATGAAAACACTGATAGGGATTATGTGCAGGATAAAAACAAGTGACAAGAAGTATAGACTGTATAGAAGGTGCTGAGTTTTAAGATTACCAAGATCTATATTTCTTTTCTGATGTAATACCTAACAACCTTGGAAGTAGTCATCCCTGAGAATTTACTAGGTCTGGCCTTATTATTGTCTTAAACCATGGTTAGATAACAGTAGGCAAAGACAGTGTGTCAATTTGCAATTAATGACATTAAAACAAGGCTGAGCCAGACATGAAAGTTGTGTTTAGCCTTGAATTTTTATTAAACTTGTTGAGATAATCTGACCTAAGCATTGCTATTAACACAGCTGAATTCATGGAGCGTGTATTCAAAGCAGGCTTTGATATTGTAACTAAATTAAAATTGATTTTGTAATGGGAATATCTGGTATTTTTTCTTATTTAAAAATCTCACTTCAAACTAAGTGGCTTGTGTTTGACAAGTCAAGGAAATCAAATAATTTGTATGTGATGGCAGGCAAGTTCATAATGAAGATATATATGGACACACAGTTATCGATAACAATAAAAAAACATGTAGTACTAACCCCATAATGTTCTTTCCTTTGCAGTTGTGCCATTGCTAGGCAACTGAAAATGGATGAATAATAGATTTCAGATGTATATCTATACACTTACATTAGGCTTCATTTGCAGGCTCATGAAGGGGATTTGTGAAAAGCGACCATCTTTCTGATCAGGGTCCAATATGTCTTTACTGCCAATAAAGACAAGAAAATAGATTATTTCTAACAGGAACAATTGTTGTTGACAAACAGCACAGTGTATTTTTTTTAATGCAATCTTCAGTTTAGTAACTGAGCATTTTCTCAATTTTACATGCTTCAATTTGTTCGTCACCATATTGTAACATTGTACAAGCTATGCAACCCATAGTTGATTAAATAATTGTTGGTGAATAATCAGTAACTAAATTTAAAAATATTAATAAAATTTCCTTCAGTAGGGATTATATGTAGTTCTAACAGGTGGAAACTCTTTTTACTGAAGTAAATAATCTAATGACCTCTGTCATTTAAAATCAAGTTACTCAATTCCAACTGCATTTTCTACATGCTTCAGCAAACACTTAAATTCTTGTTTCTCGTTATGTTTCACAGTAGGGACAGAGAGATTGCTATAGGAGTTTTAAAAGTAGCTGACAATTCACATTTTCTCTACAGCCTGCTGCTCCTTCAAAAAGGGGGGGAAAAGAAGAAAAATCTAGTCCCTTGATAATTAGTACCCTTTGTCAAAGCTTCAGTTACAGTTTGATGAAAAAAATTCCTAAATGTCAAGAACCATGCAGTCTGATAAATATGGATGACATTTAAAAAGCAGAGGAGGCTGTTTCTAGAAAAGCAGAAGAGGTAAAAAGAAATTTAATATTTATGTTGAGAATTTTTTTTTTACCATGTATTCTCCTCATATATTGACTGTTTTGTACTACTTGTTCTGTTTTCTGTGATGGCTGTGATCCCTTTGTCTTATATCAAATGCCTCATCTGCATTTTGCAGTGTTTCTTCAGTGGAAAACAGTACATTTGAATGACCCAGGCCTTTCCACTTGTAATCACTCAATGTAATTGATTGAAAAGACAGAGTCAGAGAACCCTCCAAATATTTTAATTTTTCAGTGTCGCTTAAATTTAGCAAAAAAAGTGACACCCTGCGAAAATGAAATGGCATGTACTTGTAAATTGCTAACTGTGTGATAGAGATCAGTCACAGCCCTCAGTGATTACTCTTTAAACAAGTCTGTCTCATGAGCATATTCAAAGCAATTGCCTTGCTGAATGTTAACAAACTGAAGGGGAAGATCTTTTGCTTCTGACAAGTTTGAAAACTTACTTGTTGGAAAGTGTTTTTCAGCAGGTTGGAGCAGAAAGCTGGATCTCCTGATTGCCCGTGCTGGGTGTGACAGTACCTCCTACTACAGTCTTTGTCAGCACAACACTCCATAAGCAAGCTATAACAGAATGGAAGATTGTCGTGGAAAAAACAGCTAATTGAAAAGTAACGTGCAATGAGAAAAGATTAAGTGGCCAAACTTCTCAATGGCAGGCTTAGAAACGTGTCAGTGTGTTGCAATGACAGAACGAGAGACAGGGGCTGTAATGAATTAACAATCTTCATTTCCTGGTTTATCATCCTGCCGGAGCCAAGAGCATTAAGAATGCAAATGCATTCACACATTGATATGTCATCTCATCCTGCATTGACAGGATCCAGGTGCTATTCCTCTTCTGACTTAACTTTTTGAGAGATGGCAGTAGAAACAGCCAGGTCCCACCCATACCCTTAGTGGTAGCATACCTGGACTACACTGCCTAGTGAGTACCTGTCACAGCAGCTCTTACTGCCAAAGGGTACCTGTGACCTGCTCAGCCAAATCTGCTTTTATCAAAATTCAGTAGCTACAAACAAAAATGTAGTCTACTACATAACAAAAATCGACTGAAAAAATTTATTTCTGGGTCAATTTTATAATGTCCAAAACTGTGTTTGACTTATTTATGAATGTCAAATATATGTCTTTCCTATTTAATTGCAATATATGAAAATCTAAAAATAAATATCTCTCAGATTGTCTTAGCAAGATCTCTTAACAGATCTTGACCCTTATAATAGGTTTTGAGATAGCTTTCAGATGAAGCCAGTAATATATAACCAATTTATCTCAGATATCAAATTGCACCTTTCATATATGTTGAAACTACCATGTGTTTACTTAATAGTCTGAGAGATTTCGAACAGCTCATTAAAATTTCCATCCTTTAACCAGCTCTATGGCTTCCATCTATTTGATTCATTATCTCAGATATGTCTCCAGCACTGACTCCATATTGCTTAGCACTTCTGGAATACTATGATATCAATTCTACAGTAACAAGGAGTGGGAGACCTGCACAAAAATGTGTGAGATCTGCTATGTGATCTGCTATGTCTTTATTCCATCCCTAAACCCTTGAGTAGCTCGATCCACTTGGTGCCAATATGCAGATCACAGAGGCTCCCCTTTCCTCAGCTTTGTGAGGCAAATGAATGGTTTTCAGCTTTTGCAAGACTGTATTTCTCCCCAGACTTCCTCAATGATGCATGCTGAGGGGAAAGAAGAGCTGTTGTCATAGTAGTAGTTCTCTTTGCACCAAGAGGGTTACAGTCTGGCCTCAGATAGAAAGATGATGCCTTACCAACAAAGATTAAGCTACCAGCACTGAGAAAGTGCCAAAAACCCTATGAAATGAAAGATATGCATACAGGTTGATATCTTTTTAACTGATAAATGAGGAGAAAGATGCAGGAAGAGAAAAAAATATTGGCAGTACTGAGTTTGTGAAAGACTCAAATCTTGAAACCCTCTCATGTGTCCAATCATGTTTCTGAGAAAGCACAGATGTCCTGCCAGCAGTCAGAGGTTTACAGAGGTGTGACATTTTGCTGCAGTGCATGGCATTTCATCATCTTCACTATGAGAAGGTACTGAAATAAGGACTTCAGCCACCAGTTTCACCTGTGCTCCTACTTACTATTCTGTCCTGTTTCTGGTGAAATCAGGGAGAGCATTGCCACTGTTTTCAGGGATACCAGGATAAGGCTTTTTGTGACCGAAGTCCTGCAGTTAAACAATACATCTATATATTCAGGTCATTCTGTTTTCTGGATTAGTCACAGTATGGCTAATTTAAATGTCCTGCAGCGCAGATAAAATACTTTCTGGTTATTTATTAAAAGCAATGACATATCTGCACTGGTACACAACTGCTACAGCAATTGTTCAGAATATAGATACTGTATTTTAAGTCACGACCTTGCTTATAAAAATTTCTTTTGCCGTTGTGTAGTCTGTTGTGTTGGTTGTGGGCTTTTGTTTTCGTTGTTGATTTCTCAAGTGAGCTTTCCTTCTTGCACTGGACTGTTTGATATGCACAGCACAGCAGTACCTTTAACTGGGATGGTAGTTATACAGAGAGAAACGTGGTGTTGTCATCTCCCTTCCTTCTGGGAGGGCTTTGCAAAAATTGCTTTTCATGAAAAAAAATCATTGAATCGTCTTAAGGCTGTTGGAATTCAAGTAGCAAAAGACTAGACAGAAGGTTATTTAAAATGTAATCTCTTTGTTTAAATATTCACATCCCTTAAAAAGAAAAATTCATAAAAGTGATGCATGGTTAAAAATTAATAAAATTTAATTTTTCACATGCCATAGGTTCTATTTCATAAAACTATGTATTTGAGAATGAAAGCCATGTGATATTTTTAGCATTGTCATTTTTTTTCTAAGGCAAATGTAAGAATATCTTTGTCTTCAGGAATAGCACTTCAGCATGAACTTTGAATCCCAACCCCCAGCCATCAGCTTCTTCCTAGATTAGCTGAGTGCATTGGGTCTATTTAACCATTAGCTTTTATTGAAGGATAGATGAATATCAGTCCCTGAAGAATAGTGAATTAGCTACTGCCTTGTAGCAAAGCATTTTCTCTTTTCACTCTACAATAGGTCTGCTATAAGCACAGCTTTTCATGATACAACTGGCAAGTAAAGTGGCAGGTCTGGAGAAGAAAGTGGAAATCCTTTGAAAAAAAAAGTCTCATAATGTGCAAGGGCTTTTGCTTTCATTTTAGTAACCTTTGAATAAGGTGATCTTTTGAGAATAGACTTTTATGATAAAAGGATTTGAGTAATGTTTAACTGGTCAAAAATATCTTCTAGTGAGTTTTAAACAACATATGTTTAATTGCATATAAAAAAGTCATAGCATCTCTTAGGAAAAAAACACCAAAGACTCCAAAATCATAGAAATATGAAATATGGCAATATAAACCCTAAAACAAAGAACAGGAGGAATTAATGGATAATACTTATGGTAAATAAATGTATGAATTTCTGTTGCTGCATCTTTTGTTTATCTCACCTATTCTTTCTCTCCATAGAAGGCCAACTGAAATTACATCAATTAAAGAAAAACAGATGATTCAGAATTACCAGCTTTTTTCCCTTATGTAAAAATATCTGTGTTTACACTGAAAGAAAGATATTAAGGCCATATTCTCTTCCTGTTAGCTCTCAGTTAAAGCTCATGCAGGTCTTGGATTTTTCTTCTAAATTTGAAGGGATAGTCTTAAGAGAGCATAAATAACTCTACTTGTTTTCTTCGACAGAGACCTAACAGAGGGAGGAAGGGAGCTACAGATGCTTCTGTCTCAGTCCCTGATAACCACAGAACTAAAAACTTTCAAGGTAGACAACAGATGATGTATGGGTCAAAAAACCCCAGGTCTATAGGCATTACAATATCTTTTCCTACCATCTAAGTATTGTGATGCTTCAAATTTAGTCACCTTGTATTTTAGTTAGAGAAAAAAAACAACACAGGTTTGATAGCTTGCACTAGAGGCAGAGAAACATGAGAGAGCCTCAGGAACACAGTGGAGTGCATTTTCAGACTCCACTGATGATCAAGACAGGTGACATCCCAGGGGGAAAAAGGGGGTTCAGAGGAAATTTTCAGGAAGGAAAATAGACTGATATCTTGGGTTTTTTTCTCCAGAAGCTTGCCTTCACATATGACAAATTGTAATTTTTCCACAATAAAAGTTACCAATGTACCAGCTTTTTTAAAATTGCCATTCAGGCCTGAAGGACAGAGGAGAGCAATTGTGCAGCTGACCAGTTATGTACTCAGGGATGGTGGATGGGCTCTTACATAATATGAGAACTCTTCTATGTGAAATGCCAGTTGCTGTGTCATTTTGTTTGATCATTCACAATACTGGCCAACACCTTTGCTGGTCACTCCATCCTTTCCTTCATGATGAGAATACTGAAAGTAGAAATCTCTCAAAGAAATAAAGAAGACAAATTCCCAGATCCATACTGGGGAGAAAATTATTTCTTTCTGGATGTAAAGAAAGAATTCCTGTGGCATCCTAAGGGCTTGATCATTTTTTGTAATCAACCTAAGGTCAAAGACCTGGGCCTAATCCACTTGGTCTTCATGGCCTTGGAATCTAAGACCCAATCTTACAGAAAAGTTGCCTTTTAGAAACATTTTGCTTTCTCTTTCTACATAAAGACTAGACAAACCAGAAGCTGCTGATCTGGTATCATAGGTTGGTTCCAATAGCAGGCTGTCTTCCACAGGATGAGTTATGAGTTCCATGCAATTCAAATGGGCAGTTTGTCAGTGCATTAGAAATGAAAACTCAGGCTTACAAATATCCTATTTGATCAAATTGCTATATATTCTTACTGTTTTTCTTATGTGATGTGGCTACAAAACCCAAACAAAATGGCCAAACCCTCTTCTTGGTTACTACATAAAAGTGAAAGTAGCAAAAAGGTTGCTTTGGCAGTTTAGGGAAACATGGTTAACTCAATCTTGCAGTCTCTCGCTTAGCTTTAGTTAAGTCTATAGTTGAGTCCAAAGTTCATCTTGCGTGGTAAATACTGGACTGTGATTGGGCAAGCTTGCATGTGGCAGAGGAGGAAAACCACATTATGATATTTCAAGTGTCAGAAGATTGAACTTTGGGTGCCTGCTTTTGAAGCTATTTGTCACAGAGTGTTAAATTACATTTGGAACAACAGAGCAGAGTGTCAGAGAGATGGAGACAAAAGTGGGTAGCTTTTCTACCATGCTGGGAGGTAGAAAAATATCTGGATTCAGATGGGCTCAGACCTCTGTTTACTGACCTCAGTTTAACTGACAGTGTAGAAATCTTTTTTTGATTAGTTCACTGGATCTAACCCATGTGTGCATCAGAAGCACAAAAGCTTTCTAAGACTGAAAGACAAGCCAGAGCTATTATGCAGTATATCTATCTATCAGCCTAGGCTTTACTCTGAACTAATGTGTAGGACTTGCCTGCTTTCCAAGTGAAATAAATTCAAGTTAAACTTATCTATAGGGCTAGAGTGAAGGGTAGTCCTTAAAAACATAAGGATAAAGGGAATATAACTGCCCATGGAATTAATATTACTGTATCAGAATGAGGTATCACAGATCAAAAAACGTTCAATGACTTCCAGAATGTACTTCTGTTGTCTTGTGACTGACTAAAACCTAGATACTGAATGAAGCAGGCTTTCTTTGGACACTGGCATTGTGACTTTGGATGTTTCTGAATGCCAGAAAGTTATAGTAGAGCTTTAATTCCATAAAGGCTCCAAGGTCTACTTATTTCATCCTCATGGACAATCAAAGAGTTAATAAACCATGAGATCAGAAAATATCCAAAATAAAGTTTCATTTAATAGTATCAAAATGGTTAGGGTTGGAGGGGTCTTTAAAGAATATATAGTTCCAAACCCCTTGCCATGGGTGGGGACACCTTTCACTAGACCATATGGCTCCAACCTTGCCTTGAACACTGCCACTCTCAAACTATGACACTAAAGGCTGAGAATGTATAGCAGTAGTGATCAACAATAAACAACAATTTCATTTTTTTAAATGCTAGAAGCTTGACTTCCTGACACACGTAAACATTTTTAAGCTTGGAAGAAGATGCAAGGACATTAAAATATTTACTTCAAATGTCAAGAGAATTACAGTAGATTGGTGCAGAGACTGCTAGCCTCTATACATTATCCCATTCCTTCTCTTGTTTGGTGGCAGCCACAGGACTCATCAGTGACAGAAATATTCCTAGTGACATCTGGGTCTTTGGCACATTCCTGTGGCAGCTCTGGAGTCACTTTTAAACTTGAAATGGTAATTTTGCTGGTGGGCTGCCTACTATTCCAAATTACTTTATAAAACACTGGACGCACATGAAATTTTTGAGTTGTATCATAACAACCTTTTGTCCAATACAGCTAACACTTCAAAGCTTGACTACATGTTGCAAAAGTGTGTACAATATGTCACAGATTTGTGATGAAACATGGCAGATTTTTGTAAGTCCACTTCAGCTCTGTGTATCACCTTCCTCAGCCATAAGTTGCTCTGAAGTCAGTATTTTTGCTCAAGAGCTCTACTGCACAAAGTTCAGTTGAGACAACATAATGGAAAAGCTTAAAGGGACTAGATTGCCAAGCAGCTAGAACAATCAAGTGTCTGTGAAAAAACAAAAGGAACTGGGTTAATCAAAAAGGCAGGCACTAGGGTAACTAAGTGACATTTACTTCTATCTCTGTTGTGTTTGGTGAACACAATTTGTGACTTTTCCATCAATTTAGATATCAGCATGTTATTTGGTCATGCAGGAGCCACAGGCCCATTTTATCATTTTTTCCCTGAATTTGCATCCTCCTCTGCAAGCTTTGATGAGTTTCATTAATTCCAGGGACTCAGGGGGAAAGAGAGAGGCCTTCTTGAAGCATTTGCTGGCAGCTTGTATGTCTGAGATTCCCCTCAAGCAATTGCAAACAACTGATTCAACTTCCTTGGTGTTCTCTAAGTCAGTTGTTCAGAATCCTTGATCCTAGCCTTAGGACTGCAAAGATTAAACCTCTCTAGCTTAGAAGGAGGCAGGTAGGAATATTGGTCTGTTATCACGGCCTCACTGGCTGAAGAATTTAATATTTTTTTATTTGTTTTGTTTTGTTTTTCATTTTTTCCATTCTTCTTTCTAAAAAATACCTCATTTAATTATCCCTGTGCCATCTGGCAAAATACCACCACACTAATAAACTCAGTCTTTGGCATAATACAATGAAGCCCCTGAAGCTGATGATATGGAACAGGAATATTGACATGTTCCATGCTGTAATCCTTGCTGAAACTTGGGTATGTGCTCTTTTAATATGTATGTTTGGAGATAATGTCTTTTAAATGCACATATGGACAACACTCTCAGGCACATGTGATTATTGGGGCTATCCTGTGCAGGGCCAGGGAATGGACTTCAATGAATCTTGTGGATCCCTTCCAACTCAGAATATTCTGTGTTTATTTTTCCTAGACACTGACATAGCTTCCATTTAGTGGATGTGCAAACTGCAAAGTCTGTATGAGCTTAAAATATGCAAGGAATTGTAAAATCCACTCAATATAATTAGTTTAACCCTGCAATCCAACATAAAACAGATTAAAACTTGAAAACAGTCAGAGCAAGTCAACTGAATGTAGCACTGTGTCTACTAAGGTAAGAAGACTGACCTGTGACAAATGAATTGTAAGCAGCACCATCCTGAGGCATTATGGTACCCCTCACAACAGTAATATGTATCCCCAGTAGTCCCCTGTCCTGTTGTCCTTGCAGTGTCACATTTCACACAAGCGTGGACGCTGAGGGCTTGAGCCACTGTGATGGCAGCCAGTGAAATACAGACTGGGAAGCTCTTCCTAGGAAACAGAGTTCCCATTCTGCCCAGGGAATTCTGTAAGAAACGCTACTCACCTCTGAATTCACAGCACATACTTCCAAAAGCAGCATTTAACAGAGCTGTATTTGGGATTGTGCTCTAAAATTAACTGATGCAAAGTAAATCCATGCATATTTATTAGTTTTGATTAAACTGACATAGCCACTGACAGAAGTAACAGTTCAAATCTAAGACTTTACAATAGTTTAATTATGTTATATTCATTTCCTACTCACCCCCCAAATCTATGCAAAGCAGCATCATTAGTTAGCCTGCCCACTGCAACTCCTAATGAGGTCACTGATTGATAACAGAGCTCTCTCAGTGCAAGCTGTGAATCTGAAACATTATTTTAGGTAAGATCAGATGGACTATGTCCCTCACTGCCTTCAGGTCACTGTCAATCACTGCTCTTTGCCAGTGCATTATTTCTCCCACCACAAAAATTTCAGTAATCTGAGAGATTCAGAAATGTTTCAGTAATATATAAGGCACAAATCACAGAATCACATAATGTGCTGAATTGGAAGGAACCCACAAGGATCCAACTCCTCACCCTGCATGGGACCATCCCCAAGAGTCACACCATGTGCCTGAGAGCATTGTCCAAACACTTCTTGAACTCTTGGTGGCTTGGTGCTGTGACCCCTGCCCTGTGGAGTCTGTTCCAGTGCCCAACCAGCCTCGGTGATATTTTCCTAATATCCAACATAAACGTCTCCTAAAACAGCTTCAGGCCATTCCTGCAGGTCCTGTCACTGTCACCACAGAGCAGAGATCAGTGCCTGCCCCTCCTTTTCCCCTCTTGAGGAGGTTGTTGCTGTGACGAGGTCTCCCCACAGCCTCCTCCAGGTTGAACAGACCCCAGCCACTCCTCACAGGGCTTCCCCTCCAGACCCCTCCCCACCTTCATTGCACTCTTTTGGATGCTCTGTAAGAGTTTCATGTCTTTGTTGTACTGTGGCACCCAAAACTGCCCCCAGCACTGAGGTGAGGCTGCCCCAGCTCAGAGCAGAGCAGGACAATCCCCTCCCTTGCCTGGCTGTGATGCTGTGCCTGATGCATCCCAGGACAGGGTTGGCCCTCCTGAAAACAGTTTCATGAGCTCTCTCTCTCTAAAAGAATACTTTTTCATTTTATGCAGTTCAGACTGATATGTTCTGATCTTTGGAATTTAAACAAGATCTTTTTGAAAACATACATGCAATTTTCATTAAATAAAACACACTAAATAGATGCTAAAATATATTATAAATTTAATTTTTCAATTCTAGCATATGAGACTATACTCATAGAAAACATTGCAGTTCTAAATTTGTGAAAATTGGCAATGTGCTTGAATCAAGGACCTCATCAGAATAAAGGAACAAAAGAAATTAAATACAACCTATGAAACAAATGTCCCTCTATCTCTTTCTAAGTGAAAATGTAAGATGAGGATTCAGATTAGCACTAACATTAAAATCCTATCTTGATTTGTAATCTCTGTTTTCCTGATCAAAGGAAAACACCCTCATTAAACAGTCAGTAACCCTGGAGGTTTGCTGTTTCCAGCCCCTTGCTCCGTGTATTTCAGGCCTTGCTGTGACCAGAAGACATAAAAGCACGAAGGCTACTTTAACTGATATTCAACTAGTAATAAGTAGTTAGAGAAGCTGTGATTTTAATTAATAAATAATTCTCATCAACAACCAGTATAATGTACTCACATCAATCAATCAATCACTTGTAATTGGTCAGCTAATTGCTGTATAGTTCTCAATGTAAAAAAATAAGCATTCATGAGCACATGGATGTTGTGGGNCATCAATCAATCAATCACTTGTAATTGGTCAGCTAATTGCTGTATAGTTCTCAATGTAAAAAAATAAGCATTCATGAGCACATGGATGTTGTGGGATGCCAGCTAATAAACTTCTGGGAAAATGGTGAAAATATTCAGTGGAGCAGTTCTAGAAGTGATTATGGACACAATAATCTGTTGAAACAATTAAGTTAAAAGCAGTGGGACAAGAACTGAACATTATCTGTAGAGAAACATAGGTGGCTATTTAGCATCCCATCTTTATTGAGGCCCAACAGTGACAGCTGATAGCAAAGAGGCTGGGAGTGTTACATTTTCTGGTAGGTCTTGACAATTTTGAAGGTATTTATCTGCCTACCCTTCAAAGGTATCAATTTTATATTAGTTCTATTTAAGTCTTTTCCCCATTGATTGCAGTCTCACTGGCTCACAGTAAAGAAGTGTAGTGCTTTGCAATCAAAATATAGAGTCATAAAAAGGTCAAAATTACAAATAATTACAATAATTTGTGAAATTACATTAAAACTTTAAATCCTGATGACCTATTCAGTGAAAAAATAAATTGTAATACCAAATGTAAAATGCACAACAGGATTCCACTCTCTTGACAAGAGGCCACAAAAGATTTTCCAAAATGATCCAATAATTACAGAGTAAGATATAGTACAGTTTTATGTAAGAGAAAAGTAAATTGGGAAAGTTGGTCATCTAAAAGTAAGGAAATAGAGTTATGTTCATGCATGATCCTGGAGAAAAAAAACTGTAATTGACCCTTCCCTGAGCAAGGGGAGTGAACTAGATGGCTTCCAGAGTCTCTTCCACCTTCATCTGTTCTGAGATTTTGTGATTCCTTTGAATACATCCCCTGTGCACAAGCTTTATTTATTTTGAGTTAATTACAAGGTCTCATGCTATTATTTTCCACAAGAATTCAAGAGACTAATCTAAACATCACTGAAGGCCACCATAGTTTTTCCAATGGACTTCAGTATGCTCTAAAAAAAGTCCATAATTCTTATGATGGATGGTATCTCTCAAATAAGGGAAAAAGGGACTCTTCCTTTATTTGAGAGAAGACTGACTTTTGTTTTGAAATAATAATTATCACAGCAGTACAGAGCAAGACAGCAAGGAGTACAATTGCTGTCAATGCAAATATTATTTATTAATGGATAGAACATTAAACAAATTAATTGGTAGTTAAACAATATGTTAAATACTTCTAAAAATTCATTTCTCAGTAAATGAAGTCTTGTGTTTATGGTTTATGTCTGTATTCAATAGATGACATTATCTGATCTTCCTATTTTGAATCAGGGCTTGTTCTGTCTTACTGCAATACCAACTTAAATTAACTTCTTTACCTTCAACTGAACTACTCCAAATTTATGCTGATCTGAAGTGGGGCATGATGAGGGAGGAATCAGCTGGGCTGTTATCTCTGACATCATGGTTTAGTGCAGAAAACACAGAAGTTGGTCCTGGGATTTATTCGAGATTTGCATTGCTTTGAGCTGCCAACAGAGCTTCTGTGCTGCAAAAGCTTTGCTTCTGTGAAAGAAAAAAAGTAATTGCCTCTGTGAAAATAAGGAGCAATAAAATATTTATTCTTTCATAGTTGCTTATTTTTTTACTTTACCTTTTGATTATTTTGCTTACATGACAGTTCTTTTTCTGCTCACTGTTCTAATGTGGCATCTGTTCCATCTTTTGGGGTCTACCTCTGTCCAATGAGTGGCATTTTATGAAAATATTTTCCTATCAGTTTTTGTACTATAAAACATCTAGTTTAAACAATATTCAGTTAAAAAAAATAAAGAAAATGCAAGGAGTTATGGATGCTAGACTCCAGGAAACTGGGGAACTGTAGAGCCATTACTGAGTCTTGAAAAACATTCCTTACTGCAGAAACCACATATACTTTCTGGATTTGAGTCAAATTAATTTGGTTTTATCTTTTGGCTTTGTAGACATTTTGTGGAAAGTCTGAGTGAAGTGTTGAGATAGAAGAAAGCACCTTAGTTTGTTCCAGACTCACCTCCTTCTGTTTCCTGTAATTTCTTATGCTGACTAGTTGAGCTTATCTCAGCTCAGGTATTCTTTGCAGAGAGACCATTAATCTGCTCTGTAACGTTATAGTCAAAAGCAATAGACCCTCAAACCCCGACTGTGTTCTCTGGTGGGTGTGTAGAGTGGATCTGTAGTAATGGGAGCAGCTGCTACTGAGTGCCACTGTCACAAAAAGCTGGTACTTTATATGTTTATACGTTTATTAATGATTTAATTTTTTGGAAATACACTTAATGCTACATAGAGGTGCGAAAAGCAGGTTAAAGCCTCAACTGAGGCAATTTTTAAAATTTCAATACTGTGAGGAGGCTGTGCATATTTTGCTAGAGGCTCAAGGCTTTTTTTCTTGGAAAATAATACAAGTTTTCATCTTCAGAATATCACTAATATAAAAGTAATGAAAGCTTTAAGGCTAATGGTCTTTTGTCTAGAGGGAATATATTTTACTTTTGTCTTGTATAAACAACACTTATATTCCAGTTATGTAATAACTGAAAATTTCTGACCAGAAGTCAATGCTCTCTAGTTTATCTCACTCTTGGACAAAGAGGGTAAGATGCTGAAATAGAATTCCCTGAGTAGCAGTAAACTGAAATTGTATCACATTTTATTTTGATGACACGTTGTATTATTTCAGTTGCCTTTTCACCTTCCTAGTGGAGCAGTTGTCTTTGGAAGACTGAATGGTATGGTGAATAGAAAGAAACATGAACTCAGCCAGAAGATTGTTCAGGGTCAGAAAAATAAACAAGAAATTGCATTTTTTATGAATTACAAATAATAAACTATTGCTGGTATTAAATTATGCAATCTTAACCTTAAATAGGTATAAAATTCTAAGAAACCAAGAAGTAGAAAAACTGGAAAATATATTCATAATAATTTTTGAATTAGTAAGTTCACAGATCCACTGCAGTATTAGCCTGCTGCCAAAACTTCAGCCAGAAACAGAGTTGTTAGCCCAGGAGCTACAGGAGCCTGCTACTTCATCTTTTGATTTTGTTCCTAAACTAAATAACTTCTATTAACAGGAAAAATTAACTCAAATCTCTTAAAATAGGAAGTTTTAAGCCTACAGTAGGAAAAAAAACTGACTTGTTTTCAAAGTAGTCTTGTAATGGCTTATATACTGGCACCTTTGTGAGATGTGTGATACTTGCTCTGTTCCTCCTTTTGCATCATCATGTCACAGCAACACCTTTGCAGAGAATTTCCATTTGTAGAAAGAAATAGGAGTGGAAATGGCTAGACACCAATCTTCAGCATCTCCCAACCTCTGCAACACCTTCTGGATGGATTAAAAAAGTTCAGAGGTCATCCTTACATAGATTGCTGCACACTCTTCTGGTTTAAGACCTTAAGTATATCTTTCCAAGAAAAACTATAATACATATATTCTTATGTTTTTATTAATTTGGTCCTTCCCAGCCACTGTGACAAACCTCACTGATAGGACATAATTCAGGTGCAAAAAAAGGAAATCCTGATCTGTGTTTGCACCATGGAAAAGAGCTAATAAGCAGGAGTCTTGGGTCAGTAAATAAAAGAAGAAAGCAAGAATTTGGAGATAGTAAGGACTTCTCCAACCAACCAATAGCTGTAATGGTTGATGTAATTTAGTCATTGGTTTAGACAAGCACTGGACAGAATGTGATTTAAATTATCAGTAATTTAGAAACTACTATTCTGTCGCGTCTTCTCCTTCTCACTAACAAATCTGGATGCAGGGATAATCCCTAAGTTATTGGCTTGCCCCAGGAAAGGCAGGTTTTATGATGAGCCATGCTGCTTGAAATTCTCTTACTTCCATGTTATAGTGTAAGGATAAGGTCAGGACAAGTGTTTTTCCTATAGCAGGCTCCTGCATCTCATTCCGAAATGGGAAACATCTCCTAGAGCATAAAAGAGAAACAAGGATCATAGACTGCCACTGCACAGGACTACCATGTCCCGTCACTTCCACTCCGCCAGTTTTGCCTATTGGAAATTTGAGACTCTTAGCAATATGTATTTCTTTCCTGTCCACCAAGGCATAACTTACAAACTTTTATGGGATTGTTCCTGCTTGAACAAGAACTTGCTACCTGAAGAACAGTTTTTCCAAGGAACAAATGATTGCAGGTTTGTTTTATGAAGACGGTGGCATGAATATGAATATATGTAATCTTCTTGCTGTAGAACTCAAAGCAATCTATACACCAGGAAAGATAATTGTATCTCTAATCTAAAATCTGAGAACTGACAACGATTGTAGACAATATTTTGCTGTCATGTGTCAGGCTCTGAACTGCAGAATCATTCAATTTGGAAGGGACTTCCAGAGGTCACCTTATTTAGCTCCTGCTGCTTCTTCAAAAGCAAGGACAGCTTATATCAACTTGCTCAGGGCCATGTCCTGTTGACTTTTAAATATCTCCAAGGGTGGAGATCATGCAACATCTCTTGACAAGCTGTTCCAGGGGATGGTCAGCCTCACTGTGAATTTTTGTTCCTAACATCTAATCATAATTTCACATATTTCAAATAGTGTTTCTTCTCTTTTTTTTTATTTTGGCAACAAAGACATCTAAAATAAAAGTCAATCTTGTTTTATGTCCATTCCTTCAAATGTTAGTCTGCTACCTCTTATTCTAGAGAAGATGTTGAACACTGGAGATATTTGGAATTCCCAAAGCTAGAAAGGAAAAGAAAATTTTCTAGGGGGAAAAAAGGAAAGAAGAATGCTATTAAATCCAGCTCAATATATTCAGAAATCAAATATATGTATTCTGTAAATAAACAGTCTTGAAAATTTTTTCACTGTCTGGACAGAAAGACAAAAATATTCAAAATGTCAACGCATTCCTAAGGAATTTGCAGGTATCACAAATGATAGTTCAGAAGCAGACTGCATCAGGTACATGACTTTGTTTTTTACAACAGCTGGCTGATTACTCAGCTTTGTCTGTCACAAACCAACTGTCAGCTAAGAGAAAGGTCACTGAAGATGATTAGCATAATTTCATTTTGTCCAAGTAAATTAAGGGATAGTGTGGTTTTTTGGGTTTTTTTGGGGTTTTTTGGGGTTTTTTGGTTTTTTTGTTTTTTTTTTTTTTTTGTTTGGTTGGTTTGGGTTTTTTTGTTCTTTTTTATCCAAAGTAAAATCAAGTACAATTATTTGTGTAGTTCCAGTAGAAGAAGCTGACAGAAAATATACTTCATTTTTTCTATGTCTTATTAAAAAGTGGCTTTGATCCTGGTGACTCAACTGGTGTATGAGTTTACAACTACACAAGGGAAAATGGATCATCCAAGTCTAAAGATGCTGCAAAAAAAAGTTATTTATTCTTGTCTGAGCAAAAATAATTGCAGCCTTTTTAGATTAGTAATTTATTCATGTTCATTCAAATACTTTAATAATGCAAGTGCTTTAGTGACATGAATATATTTACCCATGCTTTAACAAAAAAGAAATTAATTACTTATCCTTTTCCAAACTCAATGTTTATGGTTGTAAAATAAAAAATTGCAGTACCTGAGCTCCAGTCACCTATATCTGGCAGAAATCAAGATTTAAGTTGGCTTTTCTAATGACTCTGCACAACCTTAACTGTCTGTTAGGTTTTTGTGTTGTAGCACTGAGATGACTGGGCACAATAAAACAAATAATCTAAGTAAACAGATCCACTGTTCTTTTAAGAAATAAAATGGTCTTTGACAGAGTGCTTTGCAGGTTGAAAGGACCACTGCTTACTAAATCTGTCCACCACAGGATCTAAAGGTGAAAGAATGACCATCTGCACATCATCAACATAACAGGAAGCTACTTGGTGAGAATAAAAGGACAGTTCCTGACAAACAAGAAAAATGATGAGCAGTTATTTTTGAGAGGGATGTAAGATTAATCTCTTATTGATGCATGCTGAGAAGCCTTCTTTTGCAAAATTAGAAGCTGAGCTGGAAATATATAAATCGTAACCCAACAGGTCCCATATTGCATGCTGACCTTTTAGTGAGTTGCCACTGGCTTTGAGGATCATGGTGGATGTTGGTGGATATAAGGGGCATATGCTCTATAATAGAAGCCAGAAATGCTAAACTGGTCAATGGGACCTGATAATCCACAAAACGATTTGGGTTGACCACACAAGGCTTTTCAGTCTATGAATGTCTGTAAATTCCTACTCCAAAAACACTCTCCTAATGTCCAGTAACAGGCTGCCTACTCTAGCTGCAGCTATCCTAAACATAACCTCATAATGTTTCATGAGATATTTCCTATGGATCTGCATGGTATTTGCATACATGCTCTATTTGCGTTATCTGTTTCTCCATCTAAGATATTTGCCTTAGTCTGTAGGGTTCTTTCAGATTAAAAAGAGAAAGTTAAAGGGAAACAGTGTCAAAGCAGCACTCAGAGATGCAGTCACTGGTGCAGGGTATGGCTGAATTCCTGTCTAGGCTGCATCATTGCCCTCCTGGAAAACTCTGGTGACAAACTGGGGTAGAGACTAGAAATTCTCCACATCCAACTTGTCTTTATTTCTTGTTTCTTTCCTCTTCTTGTGTGGGAGACACTAATCTGGCATAAGGCTTTCAGGCAAAGTTAACCTAAATAGTGCCTGAACTCCTGAACTTCCCAATATACCTCCCAGGAAAGGGCAAGGGGCAAAAGGCACTCTTTTTTTCTCTGTTTAACCTATACTGCAACCTCTAACTCAGAGAAAAAGAGATTTCCACAGTGAAAATTTACCTTCTACAGCTTGAAGATTAGTGTACAGATGCATCTAGGAATTAGTCAGTTTTTTTTTTACCTGAGCTGTTAGCCTAAAGGTTGAAGTTTAAAATTCAAAATTCTCATAAAAACACTGCAGATTGGGGAATTGGCACATCTAATTCTTCCTGCCTGCTAGGAAGAAAAAAGCATCCTTACAATGTACAAAATTTTTCTCCTGAATGTAATGACTATGTCTGATATTGCTTTCAGTCTACTGGTAGACTAAAATACCACTATAATAAACCCAAAGACCTTAACACAAGGGAAAAATAGTTGGATTCCAGCTGAGAGACTTAGATTTCTCAGATCATTACAGGACTAGCTATTTGCACTTGGCTAGCAAGTGCTAGGTTTTCCTTATATCTTTTTCAACTCTTGTGAATTCTCTTTAATACTGCAGACTCACATTGTATGTGACAGGCTCCACACCGTAAATTGATTGAAGCTTTTGTCTAACCAGGGATCTTCATCTGTGTAGAGGTAGAAAGTGATACAGGTCTAACAGAAGAAGACTGTGAGTGCTGGTGATCACTCATTTGTATGGAAGCACTGTTGGCAGCTCTGCAGAAGAGGCAGCCAAGGCAAGGGTACCTGTAACTAATCCATCAGTCAGCTGGCAAAACAGAACATGGGGTTGTTTGTCAAGATTTTTTCAAGGGCTTAAGGCTTGTTGTTCTAGACAGGAAGAAAGACAGAAAGGGAATGAAATGTGGAAGAAAAATTCTGCCTAAATAAAACTTGGAGGGTTTTGATCCGTGCCTTAACAAAACACCACAAGAAGCAAATAAAACCACCTTGGGCAGCAGAGAAAGGTAGGAAGCTTAAGCAGGGAAAGGCATGTAGGCATTTTACTTTTCTCTCATCTACTGTGAGTTCTTTTCCAAGTTCACAGTTCAAATTCAATAGGATAAGGTCTCTTGTTTGACATGGTGGTCTGTATTGAACTTGCAGACTGGTCAATATATATGACAGCATTGGCAGCAATTGGCAGCTGCTGTCAAGGCTTCAGCTATACAGCACGTGCATCCCCACTGCCTCTGAGAGCATTTGTCCCACTTGCCTTCTCAACCCCCTACTAGAGCCTGCACTAGCAGCACTCATACTTTCTCCACCAGAAAAAAAATGTAGTGGGTTTTCAGGGCACTTGAAGTAGTGGGAAACACTGGAGAAATCAATAATCCAGAAACATGCCTTTATAGCATGAACGGTGAGCTCAGCACGCTCTGTGGTCACACAACAAGAACTAAGTGTGCCACATGCAGTATGCTGAGGTCCTAACCAACCTCATTTCCATCCCAAACCTGTCAGTGGCAACAGCACCAATGGGAGGCTTAATACAGCTTCTGGAGAACGTACCACATCTCTCTGTAATTTCTCCCCCAAACAGTGAAGCTTTTCATTAGCTGCTATAGTGCAGTAGCATGTGTAGGCACCAAAGCCATCAAACTGCAACAAGAGATAGGAAAGAATCTCCTCTTTGCTCCTCCTCTGGCATATCCATGCCTGTATATTTAATTGACAGATTTGCTGTCTTAAGGAGAAATGAGAACCTGGAAATTTTGGATTTCTCCCATAATCCATATGACTGGAATATGCTCATCATCTCTGTGTTGGTCCTTCTGTTAATTTAGAGTCAATCTATCTTTATTTATATCCTTTTTGGAAATATGAAAAAATGGGGAAAATAATCAGTGAAAATACTCCTTCTCAGCTGCCTGAAAAAGGATTTAGCTGAGCAAACCTCAGCTTCTTTCTGGATTCTTTCTGCACTGTACAGGTTTAGATCTAATGCAAGCTGTGTCAAAACCTGACACTGTTTCAGTAAATGTGTACCAGGTATAACAGGTTGCATTAATACTATGTTCTATTTTCCTTACCCATTAAGTATAAACCACAGTTCAATGCAGTTAATACAGACTGAAATTTGAATAGTCCAATGAATTGTTAGTAAATATATTTTAAAAATAGGTCTAGTTTCATTAGGATGCTTCTTAGAGCCCCAAAGAAAATCCAAAGTGCATCTGGACTGGTAATGGGGGACAATAATTTCCTCCTGGAGTATCAGTTCAAGACCAGCCCAGACAGTAGTAACCTGAATTTTTTATCTTCTTGAAGTTACCTGATCACATTATTCTCTATAGACAAGGGTGTCCATTAGAAATATGCAACAGCTGGCACAAATCAGCTTCTTGCTGGCATTTGCAAGAGCGAGGATGGGGTAAGAGTGAGGTTGGAATCTAAATTATTCCTCCCTTGAGGTGGTCTGGCCAACATGGATAGAGGCACTTTAATTTGAAAGGGAAACTTGAACTTTGTAGTTAATGGATGACTAAATGGAAGGCTTCAGTCTGCAGGACTGTTAGATTGGTAGTTTTCACAAGCACTTAAATCAAATACTACATCTGAGGGGAAGAAATTAAGATGTAAATATCCAGGAGCCAGTGCCAAGACCAGTGAAATCTGAAAACAGATTTGCACTATTTTCCTTCTGTGCCTCAAAATATAACAATATATCAAGCTCTTATTGCCTGTAAAGATGGTTTGCCATGTTTTTTAAAAGGGTACAAAGGACATAAAATCTTTATCCTCTGATCTGCCAACAAAATAAATTTTTTAAAAAGACACTTAAAAATGGCTTCTCTAAAAATGCAAATATTTGTGTAGAGAGGGATTAATTAGATACTACCATTGCCATCAACAGCA
This sequence comes from Toxostoma redivivum, assembly GCA_013397375.1. Taxonomy (NCBI): domain Eukaryota; kingdom Metazoa; phylum Chordata; class Aves; order Passeriformes; family Mimidae; genus Toxostoma; species Toxostoma redivivum. The sequence goes on along the minus strand of VXBI01012209.1, from coordinate 76,038 downwards.
ATTTCTCTCTGCTGATCACAAGCACTTTCCTGAAAATTATAAGCAGCCCACTCCTGAGTCTGCTCTGTATACTTACTGATGAATCATGCCAGTCAGACAATTTATAGAGCACTCTGAGTGACCACTGGACAAGTCTGAAAAAATATATTGGACATTCCATAAGTTTACCCTGAACTATTTTTAAATGCAATAGCTAAGACATATTTATACCAATGTAATCTAAACATGCATTAAACCTCCTGAGCTGGTAAGGAAATGAGTTTATTGCTTTCTGGGCTGGCTGTGCAGGGCAGAAGCTGTGACTCCATTGGGGTCAGCTGCTAGAACAGGCTTCAGTGGCATCCAGGGCATTGCATTAGTCTACACTGTGGACATGTAGTCTATATTCCTGACTGAATATGGAAAGCACCAGCTGTAAGGAAACATAAATTGTACAGTTGGTTTGGTTTTGCATATCAAATATGTGCAGCATATTATTCACAGATTCTGTTAATTAATCCTGATGAAATCATAATGAGAAAAACATTAACACTAATCGATTTGGATGAGATGAAATTTCAGACCTTCCTGACATTCTCATTTGTGGCACATACCATAATGAAAAACAACCAACCAGCTTTCCCCTTGCAATGGAAGCATTAGCTTTCCCAGTGGTAAAACAGATCAGCTTAAAAGTCCCATTTTCTACAATGAGCAGCAATGCTTTAAATGACATAGAAGAGCATGCAAGTATTAGAGCTATTGTTTTCATAAAGCTATTCTGCTGGTGACTATTCATAGCCACCCTTTGCCACGATTCCTTTCCTAAGCAGCTTTCCAATTTAGGTTTCCATAGGCTACAGTTTGACAGAGTAGCTAGAAGAATTCATGCATGTATATTATGAAGTTTCATTATCCTTTTTTCTTTCATGAATAGCATTCCTAAGAGGATGTGTTCTGTGGGTGCTCTGTGCCAAGGCAGCATTATTTGCACTTCTTGACTAATGAGGGTTCACCACAGAGAAATAAATCACAGGGTTGTGCAAAGTGTTTTGCAAAGGCTTGACAGAAGGCAACTTTTGAAAGCAAGCAGTTGGACCTTCATGAAAGTCCGCCTGGCAAGCAGTATGAGCTAGCATGTTTCCTGGGCTGGCCCCAAGCTGGTCACTGATTGCCACAAAAGGCCCCTGGGAGCTCACCACTATTCCCTACTTGCTTGTGAGTAGCTGCCCATGCCAGTCACCAGGATTGTACAAACAGAAATCATAATCCAGGGCAAAGTCAAGCTCATAAGACATTATCTCTCAGCCAAGTTGGAAAATACTGTGTGATTTCTCACCCAAAGTCTAATAATCATTCAATCAATCCTTTCTTTCAGTGTTGGGTACTGCTGAAGTTACCCTTTTATCTCCCCTCTCTCTCAAACACATATTTCTATCTAAAATGCAAGTGACAAAATCAAAATGTAGCTCTAGCTTTTCATATCTGTATTTTGATTCTGTATTACTTCCAACTGACTAGGTAAAGTGGTGAATACATCAGAAGAAGTTTTCAGCAGAAAATGTAAAAGATGCAGTTTCATTATGCAGAAGTAACACATTGCTTATTGCAGGAACTTCTGCAGTCCTCTGGAAAGAAAAAAAAAGCAGCAAAGTAACCTTGGAATAAAGTACCCACTTTTTGTCTACCCTTGAAGAGAGTCCTCTTTAAAAGAGAGACATTTTAAAAGGCTATGAAAAAGTGTCCACTTTACACTTTCCTCAAGTATGCACAAATGGGGGACTTTTATCAAAGTTTATCTTTTGTTTTCTTGTATATTTGTACTCATGGCTTGTGAAGGCCTAGAAATGAGTGTGTATCATGCCCAAAGTTTATATCCATCTGTCACCAGCACTAGAGGCTGCTGCATTTTAAATCACTTCAGCATATTACTTGCACAGTGACTCAGCCCTGACAGGGGTGTCCACCCTGAGGATGAGAAAATGATTCAGTATTCATTAGTTTAACTTAATGCAGTCTCTCCTCAGCAGGAGAACAGCCAATCATGCACCTTATCTGAGCCTGCTTCTGTGATTTATCCACTGAGGACTGACCTACAATCAAGAACTTTACTTAAAACCTTTTGACAGGCAGCTAGCTGCCAGTCTGGAGATAAAGCTAAGCTAAATACACCCATGCTAATTTCAGACTTTGCTTTTCTTACAATCTGAGAGCTCTCCATAAAGTTTTTGAATAAAGTAAGTCAGACATACTGCTTATACATGTATACATTTTTCATAAATCAGAGGTCTTCTGTTTCCTAAACTGGTCTTGTGTTTTTTGTTTTGGTTTTGGTTTTGGTTTGGTTTATTTTTTGTTGTTTTGGTTTGGTTTGGTTTGGTTTTGGTTTTTCTTTAAATATTGANTATATATATAAAAATATATAAAATTATATAAAGAAGTAATCTTTCTATTCACTGTGCTGATTTTTCTTTATCAATCTTTCCTTGTGTATGTGGGTAGAAGGGTAGAAGAACAATAAGCTGTTTCTGTTTTTCTTTGCTTTGCTTTCAATACACTCCCAAATATGATTTTTTTCCCCCAGCCTATGTTAAGCTGCAGTTGTGGAAATAATATTTCTAACAAACATTCTGAATCTCAGTAGATTTTGTCCTTTATCTTTACAGAGCCTTTAATTCAGTCAATATGTGACACATAGTTTCAGTTTAGACAAAGCAGGACAGAATGTCTTGGCCCACAGCAAAGGGGAAACAAGAAGGATCAGCCCTGAAGAAGGCCCATTCTTAAAGGATTCTTTGGCCTTATGTAAATTTAAATTCAGAGAGAGGAAAATTTATTACATTTTTTTCTTGCCTCAAGGTGAAATTATTGGACTCCCAAGGAAGCTAGATAGATTTAAAAGATTCAGGTGCTTTCAAACACCTAGTCAATTTATAGATAGCAGTTTCTCATATAATCCCATGATTGAAGAATAAATGAATCTGGCAGCCAGCATCTCAGTAAGGTAAGAAATCAGACTGGTTTTTTTTTTGCCGTGTCAAGTCAGTGTCATTTTGGGAAATAGCCATATTTGGGATCAGTTTTTTTAGTTACTCCTGGCTTCAAGAGAAAAAAGGGAGTGGAAGCAGCCCATAATTAATATAAGCATAAACACGTTTTGATTTGTTTCAATATCTCTTCCTTCTGTCAATTCCAAGCACTATCAGATGGAATTAGCATTAGCCATGAGATAATTCTCCTTTTTTTTGGTCTACACATTGTGTAAGTTATGAGAAATCCTTCAATAATATTTTCTTAAAGTTGGCAAAATTTCTCCTGGCTCAAGAGTAATATAGGGGTTTTGTTGTTGTTTTGGCTTTGAGATTTCTTTGGTGCATTAGAGAATGAAGTTAACCCTGTAACACTGAAGGTTAATGATGGAATTGTATGTTCACTTTACCATCTAGGTCCTTTTTTTATTTTACTGAATTTCTACTGAGTGTCATACATTTGAAGTAATTTAATTTGTTTCCTTGTAACTAACACAGCTTATGTTTTAAGTAGCTATTTTAATGTGTGTGTTTAGAAAGTAATTTTCTGTATTGTATCAGATGGAGAGCTGGTAATTCCCAATGTCCCAATGACTTCTTGAAGCCCTGGTTTTGAAAGAATGCTTTAAAAATCTTGCTTAGCAAAAGTTTACTTTTCTGTAAAAACAGCAGATTATTTGTATGCACCTGAATGTTACCATTTTTAAGACTGCCAGACAAAGCCAGTAATAATGATTTGTATGTCTGGTATGTATTGGTCTTTTTGAAGCTTCTGCTTTTTAGATAAGCAGATGGGAAATGGATGAATGCTGTGAAGCTCTATAGAAGCATATGAAGCATAAAGAAACGTAAATAAAGTGGTGTAAACCAATGTGTTTAGCTAGCCTCTAATTTTAACTCCCACAAGCACTACAGCAAAGACATTGGTAACATATACTGATTAAGGCTCAAAGGCAATAGTCAAACCATAAACAAAGATAAACTAGGTAGAACTGGGGTTTTTATTTTAAATTGAAAATATGTAATTGTCAGCAATTAAAGCCCTAGTAATATTCAAGTCAAAATCCCAAAGCTGAGAAATGCCAAAGTATCTTTTTCCATTGCTATGTGGTTGTCCTTGTTTATGTGTAAGTGCAAACACTACTCTTTTATTTTTAAGGCTGATCAAGAACTGAGACAACTGGGGGGCTTCTTATGCCTATTTCACCTTAGTATAACAGAAAGTTATGGATATTTGATTTTGTAACCCATGAAGTAGCAAAAAACCATGTGTGAAATCATTTACGCAGTCACCTTTCACAAATGCTTTCTATCATTTATGTCATGTGAAAGTTGTTCACAAAACTCTGCAGAAAAATGTTGAAACTACTGGTACTGCAAAGTCAGTCTGGGTCAAGAAAAACAACGACATTTTTCCTGTTTGCCTTTCATAGTTACAGAGATTTTTTTCCTTTACCTGGGATTTAGTGTTTTGTTCTGTTTTTTAACCCGACATAAGCAAATCAGACTGTGCTACTTCTACCAATATGTGAATACAGGAATGGAAAAAAGAATTTCAAGAAGAGTTTTCAAGTGTCCTCAAACTGACCTTTACTTTTTTATGTGAAAATTAATTGAACATGGACTTTTTCCCACTTTAATTTTTTTTCCTTTTATTTCTTTCTTTTTTTCCAGAGCTGAAAGTTAGTCAGGCTGTTATTTGAGTTTTCATGAACACTGTCTGTTTCTGAATTTCACCTAATGTCCAGTCAAATTACCAGAATATCTATGGATGCTTGCTCATATAATTTAACTTCAAGCCCCATATTTCATCCACCAAATCAGTGAAGTTGTGTGCAATATTTCTCCTTGCAAATTACTGCTAAGCCATTTAGGAAATCTGATTTTTGGTGGATTTAGTGCTTCTTCAGAAAAGAAGATATCACTCTAAAATCTATTGAGAAATAAAATATTGACTAATGTAACATGTTTCCTCTCTTGTGATACTCATATTTAAATCTAAACAATTTTCTTGTTGTATTTTACTGAATCTTTTCACTTATCATGTGACTTTCTATCCTATCTGTAAAAATTTTAAGGTGGCCCACAATAGCTTAAAAAATCATGTAGTTTTGCAATGCATTATAGAATCCGTTTTCATGGCTACTAGTTTAGCAATATTCAACTCTGCTCTGAAGACTTTCATTCCTGCTTCTTAACAGGGTGAGGTTTGATTCTGTGAGAGGCAGAAAATGTAAAGGGATTTTGTTATCTAAAAACTGTGAAATTCATAAGATGTGTCTGTATTCAAGTCAATATAAGAAGCATATGAGGTTAAAAATTTTAAAACAGTGTTATGTAAAAAATAAACCAGATGTAGAAATAATGTTGCTGTAGCCACTCCTTTTCCTCATAAGAGAAAGATAAAGAGAAATATTACTTGACCCAAACTCTAATTTTAAAATATTTTAAAATATTAAAATATTAAATATATATATATACATACACATATATATATAATATTACATTAAAAAGAAAAACAGACAAAACCCTAAAAAATATATGCAATCAAAACAGATTGCAAGTATATCCTGAGAGTTCTCTAATCTCACTTAATGAGTGCTGGTAGTAGCAACTGTTATCTTTGAATCCATGAGAAATACTTTTCTGTGTGAAATCACATTGGCCCTACCTAGCTGCTTTCTGTAGCATATTTCAGTCTAAAGGGGGAAGGGAGAAAACCACAGGTGCACCATAAGTGCAGCTTTACCTTATGAAATATATTATGTTTTCCCTATGGATGAATGGCTCCTTGGAGTAGAAAGTTCTGGAATGTGAATTAAGTTGCAGATTGAAAAGGATCAGTTCATAGTATATTCAGCATTACTGCATTTCCCATAGATCTGTATATAAATACCAATAGCTATCACTGGCTCCCTTAGATGTTTGTAACTTCTTCATGACTATTGATAAAAAAGTCTAGTATTTAAAATTGGGCAGATACTTGATAAGCTTTTCCATTTCCTTTTTGCAAGGGTTTAATTTCCTTATTTATTTGTGTGTATTTCAAAACTTTCAAGGTCATAGATTCTCATAAAGAGATACTCCTCTTAAAAATAGGTTTGCAAAAGCTAAGAAAATCACTTCAGCAAATTTTGGACTAACCTGATGGAATGCAAATGCATATTTTTTCAAGACAAAACCAAAAAAATGTTTACCAATAGATATTCTGTTTAGTGTCTAAATGTTAAAAATTGATTTACAGCTGTAGCTCAGATTTGCAAGAGCCCATCAGCAGCTGTTTGGTCTTTGCAGGACAGGGGAAATTCAAAGTCACCGGTTGCAACTTGACAAACTGCCATTTCATACATTTAGACAGGGATCGTCTCCTTTCCAATAACAGCAGCTTTTGAGCATTGTGAAGGCTGAAAATTTGGATCCACTTGCCTGTGAAAAACAGTTCTTTTGCAGCACTTTTTCTCTTTGCAGAGAAAAATGTGGTACAAAGAGATAAAAAGCATTCTTAACATAGTGGATGAGAGTGTTCTGACTACACATAGGTTTTTTTTCATTTTCAGGTTACAAATTCTTTATGATAGTGAACAGAATCTCCTAATAAATGTCAAAAAACCACATGGCTGCCATATCATTTAGTGGTTAACAGCACATAATGGTCATAAAACATCATGGTTGTCCTCATTTTCATAGTTATTACTGGTAAAATATCTGAAACATAACCAAACTGATAATTTCATATTAATAGATTCAGAACTGATGTTACACTGTGTACTTTCACTCTCCATGGTAACCATTAATAGAATGTATAACTATTTTTTTAAAAAGTGTAATTAATTGAATTAAGAATCAAAATTAAGAAGCAGAAGTAATAGTTTATTGATGTATCAATATCATCTGTGTCATAAAAATGAGTCGTTATTTATGTGATTAGATGAAGGGAAGATAGCATGTGTTCATGGACATTCTATTTTATTAAATCTATTTTTGATGTGTAACTCATATAATGAAAAGTCTGACTGACTTTAAAGAGGGATTTTCATCTCTATGAATTCTGATCATGTACGACCTAGATAGTCAGCAGAGATGCAAAACAAAAGCAGTGACGTAAACACTTTAAAGGTGTTTGAATTTGGGTCATGTTCTACTGAACTATGTGATCCTTACTGACTCTTTTCTCCAGAATTTTTTTTTCTATACCTTAAATTTTGCTACAGCATATCTACACCAAGAAGGTTCAGACTTTCCTCACAACCCATCTGCAGAACAAAAGAAATACCATCACACTCGTATCATTTTAATTCATAAAGTATCTAAAATATGTAGGGCTAAATAAGGCAAAAATCATCACAGTCTCCAATAGTGCTCTCCTTTCTCTTGGCATGTGTGTTCTTCCACAGTTGTCTTTCCACCTTTGACACCCTCTTCAAGATTTATGTTCTGCTCTTTTGCTGTTATGACTGGCTGTAAATAAACTAGATCACTATATTACTGTCAGAAAATAACACCTGTCTTGATGACTTATAACTCTCAATTTTTGTTTCCTATAGACATGTTGTACACTGATCTTCTACGCAAAGACAAACACTTTCCAGGTGACCAGCTAATGTTGGAGCCACAGCCAGCCCTTCAGAGAGCACAGGGAACATGGAGTTAAACACCTGCTAATTTGACTGGGCTGGTTTGCATCGATTTTTGGTCTGCTTTGAGTGCCAGTCACCATTGTTTACCCTTGCTATCAGAGTTACTGATGGTGTTCCCAGTCTCCTCCTAGGCTGCCTCTGTTGGTCTCAGCCAGGACTCAGGGTGCCAGGAGGGCTGGGAGACATCCAGGCCTCCTGAGCTGGGGCAGGCACCTGCCCTGCAGGACCCAGAGGAGGCAGGCAGGATCCAGTGCTGGCCCCTGTGTTTGCTGCAACAGCTCTTGTGTGACAAGGTTTTGGTAATGAGGGAGCTCCAGCGGTGGCTTCTGTGAGAAACTGCCAGAAGATTCCCCCATGGGCACCAAAGCCAATTCCAGCCAGCTCCAGGATGGACCTGCTGCTGGCCAAGGCTGAGCCCATCAGCAATGATGCTGGTGCCTCTGGGATAAGAGATTTAATAAAGGAGGGAACTGCTGGAAGAGCAGCTGGAGAGATATCCAGGAGAAACAGCTCTGCAGACACCAAGGTCAGTGCAGAAGGAGGGGCAGGAGGTATTCCAGGTGCCAGAACAGAGATTTCCCTGCAGCCCATGGAAAGGCAGGATGTGACCCTCTGGTCTGTGGAGGGCCATGGNCAGCCCATGGAAAGGCAGGATGTGACCCTCTGGTCTGTGGAGGTCCATGGAGGAACAGAGATCCAACTGCAGCCTGTGGGAAGACTCCACACTGGAGCATGGAAGCCTGAAGGGTCTGTAACCCCGTGGAAACCTGTGCTGGAGCAGGGTCCTGGCAGGAGCTGTGGCCCCATGGAGACAGGAGCCCCCACTGAGCAGGTTTGCTGGCAGGACTGGTGACCCAACGGAGGACCCACTCTGGAGCAGTGTGTACCTGAAGGACTGCACCCAGAGGGAGGAGAAGAGCTGCAACCCCTGGGAAGGACCTACCTTTGGAAAGTTTGTGGAGAACTGTCTCCTTTTGAAGGGATCCCCACATTGGAGCAGAGGAAGAGTGTGAGGAGTCCTCTCTATGAAAAGGAAAGAACAGGAGGGACAATGTGTGATAGATTGATCACAGCCCCGATTCCTCATGCCCCTGCTCCACTGGGGAGAAGGAGATAGACAAAATCTGGACTGAAGTTAAACCTGGGAATAAGGGAGGGGTGGACAGTTTAAGATTTAGTTTTTATTTCTCATTACCCTACTCTCATTTGGTTGGTAATAGAGATTAATAGGGATTAATTTAATTTTAGAGACTAATTTCCCCAAGCTGAGTCTTTTTTGCCTATGATGGTAATGGTGAAAGATCTCCCCCTGTCCTTTTCTCCCTTTCATTATATCTTCCAGGACCCTTTCATTGTATTTTCCCTCCCCTGTCCAGCTGAGGAGGAAAGGGATAGAGCAGCTTTGATGGGCACCTGTCATCCAGCTGGAATCAACCCACCACACACCATTGACACAGAAACCACTTTCAAGGCAGAATCCCTCCACTGTTAGCAGCCACTAAACCAAGGCAGACCTTCCACTTCTGGATATACAACTGACTGCATAAGCTTCTCACAGAGACCCAGCGTGCTCATTCCATCCAGCTGAGCTGCCTGAACACCTCCCATTGATAGTGGCTGGTTTTCAGCTTGCTGTTTTCAGAGGGGCATCTTGGCTATTCCAAGTACTGGGAAGCCTACCTGTCCCAGGGCAGATCGCCCTGCTGAAAACACAGAGCTGTTCTAGCAGGAGCTATGTGGATGGGTGGGAGCAGGTGGTGGCACAGCCAGATGTGCTGGTAAAATGCATGAGAGTGTACTGGCTGCAGGGCCTGGCTATGACCCCAAGTAGAAGGGATTTTATGGGAGGACAAAAGCAGTACCTGTTTTCTTGTACAGTACAAAAATAGCAACCAGCCATGGTGCTAGCTATCTTGTTCTTCCACTTAATTAACACTCTTCATTTTTCCCTTATAGCAGGAGATTGTACAAATGTAAAGTTTGAATAGATTGTCGCACTAAGACTGAAGTTAGGAAACCAAGTTTCCTACTGCCCTATTACAGACCTACTATACAGACAATTATCTTGAGAAAGGGAATGCACCATGCAATGCTTAAACTGTCTTTAAAAAGATAATACCTACTGTTTGTCTGAATTAACACTAAAGAAGAGGATTTATCCAGCTGTGGTCAGTTTTAGTTTTTTTTCCCCAAATCCTTGGCATCATCTGAATTCTTCCATTTGCTTTCACTAGGGATCTAAAATTGTTACACTCAGAGTAAGAAAGGCCCAACAAAATCAGTGAGAAAAATAATGATTAAAAATCTGTTGTATCCTTGACATCTAGAATTATGATTCTCCAAAAGCACATAACCCTTTTTGCTCTTAAAAAACCTGTATTAATTTCTGGATGTTTTAAACTTTGATTCCTTTATTGGCTTAATTCCAATGTATTTTTCTCAAGGATAGAAGGACTGCACAATTGTGTAGAGTGGTTTTGATACCATCTTTGTGTAAAAACAAAGTCATTGTTTTTATTTTTTCTGAAGGAAAAAGAAAAAAAGCTTATAGGGTTTCTATGCTCCAATTGGCAAATTATTCATATGTTTACAAAACTTTCCTCTCACAATCTATGAAAATATTTATGTGCTTCACTTCCCTATAGAAAGTATTCTTTGATTCCGTCCAGTAGGTGTAAATTATAGTAGTATCTGAACAGGAAATTATTCAAAATTTCAATTTGGGATTAGCTAGAAAAGCAAAGATGAAATAATGGTTCCATGGAAATACTGAACAGTTAAAAAACTGGTTTTGAAGCACCAGATTTTATTCCAAACTTGATATTCATACGTAGGTGAAATCAATATGCTAGGCTGGAGCCTCACATCATATTGTTGTCATCATCATCTATTTGTATTTCCTGAGAGCCCTGGAGTCTCTATTCAAGGTTAATCAGTGTATAAAAAACAGATATTCCCTGCCTCAAAGGATGGATATAGACAGGATGCTTCAAAGAAGCAAGAGAATAATGTTGAGCATGAGACATGATGGTATCAACACAGCATCACCAGATGTATATGATATCAGTAAAAGAACTTGGAGGTGGACAGTAAATTAACAATAGCTCTGGAGAATATTCCAGAAGATGACCATAGTGAAAGAGGGAGTACATGGACTAAGCCAGAAGTTTGAAAGCGTTGTGTGCAGAAGTTGTGTCAGATGTACAGGAACATCAGAATCCAGAAAAAAGTCAAGAAAGGTATTCTCCAAAGTTTATGAAGCTTAGCAGTGATCCAGTATAAATTTAGAATGGAGTTCAATGCTTCTTGTTTTATTCAAACATTATTAATTCTGATCATCATCAATATTCAGATACTCAGAAGAGATCACAGAATGGTTGGGGTTGGAAAGGACCTGTGGAGGCCATCTGGTCCAGTACCCTTGCTCAAGCAGGGACACCAACAACCCTTTGTCCAAGAACATATCCAGATAATTTTTTAATACCTCCAATGATGGATACTCCACAACATCTCTGGGCAACCTATGCCAGTACTTGGTCACCCTCACAATAAAAAATGCTTCCTGATGTTCACTAGGAAAAACTCCCGTATTTCACTTTGTGGCAATTGACTCTGACTCTGCTCCTGTTGCTTGCCACCACTAAAAAGAGCTTGGCACATTCTTCTGTATACCTTCCCTTCAGGTATTTACACACATTGAGAAAATCCTTATGAGTTTTCTCCAGCCTGTATGGTTCCTAGACTCTCAGCCTTTCCTCAAATGAAAGATGCTCCAGTTTGCATCTGTTCATCTTCCTAGTGGTGATGTACTTGACTCTGCACTGTGTCCAAGTCTTACTTGTATTGGGGAGCCCAGCAATGAGCACAGAACTCCAAGTGCAGCTTCCCCAGTGCTGAGTAGTGCAAAAGAATAATCTCCCTTGACCCACTGGTAACATTTCTAATACAGCCCAGGACACCACAAATTGCTTATACAGGGAGAGCACATTGCTGTCTCGTGTTCCATGTTTGACAGTATGAAAAAAAAACCATGCTTGAGATATTTACTTTTAAACTTGATTTTTTTTAGGAAAAAAAAAATAAAATTAATGTGTTTGTAAGGGGAAGGTGCTAAATCTATACCAGACCAAGAGGAATCCAAGGTCCTTAGATATGGGATTATAAACCAGTCCTTTAAAGGGCCATTTGATAGCAAGCTGTCACTCCATAAAAGGTTTTTATCAACAGTTAAAGCATAGTAAAGCCATAGAATCATAGAATATGTGAGTTGGAAGGCACCCCCAAAAATCATGAAGTCCAAGTCCTGGCCCTGCACAAGACACTCCAGGGGTCTCACCATGTGCCTAAAAAGCATTATGCAAATGCTTCTTAAACTCAGACAGGCTTGGTGCTGTGACCACTTTGCACAGTTGCAAGTGCTCAAACACCCTCTTGATGAAAAGCCTTTTCATGAGAGTGAAGAGATCAGTACCTGCCCTTCCACTTTCCTTGTGAGGATGTTGGAAAGCTCAGTGAGGTTTCCCCTCAGTCTTCTGCTGATCAAATCAAGGGTCCTCAGTGACTCCTCATACAGCTTCACCTGAAAGCCCTTCACCATCCTTGTTGTCATCCTCTGGGCACTCTCTAATAATTTAACTTCTTATATTGTTGTGACCAAAGCTTCACATAATATTCAAGGTGAGGCCGCCTCAGCTCAGAGCAGAAGGGACAATCCCCTCCCTTGCTCAGCTGTGATGCTGTGCCTGATGTCCCCAGGACAGGGTTGGCCCTCCTGGCTGCCAGGGTGCTGCTGGCTCATGTTCAACTTGCCACAGACCAGGACCCCTCAGGTCCCTTTCCATAATGCTGCTCTTTGGCCTCTAATTCCCCAGTCTATGCACATAACCAGGGTTGCCTCATCCCAGGGGCACTTTTCCTTGTTAAACTCCTTACGTCTGGTAATTGCCCATCTCTCTGATTTTTCAAGGTCTCTCTCTAGGCCGTCTCTGCTCTCAAGGAAATTGACAGCTCCTCCCAATTTTGTGTCATTGGCAAACTTAATATTCCTTTGAATACTAAGTTACATTAAGGGAAAAAGCAAAATTCTGCTTTTGTGATCATCCATGCTCTTTTTTATTCTCAACTATACCAAACCTCATTGCATTAATCTCCTGTGAAGGGAACATAGTATGAGAAAAGGTGGATTATTCCTGATACTGAAAAATATTTTCAAGACCTTTTTGAAAGAAGTGCTTTTCACACCTCACTGACCACAGTTTTTGCAAGTAAAACTAGTAGATTTTAGGTCACGTGAATTAATATACAGTGGTAGCTATTACAAGTTTTTATACTTTGCCATATTTTTCTCTCCAAAATATTTCAAAATGTATCACATTCAGTTGTAAATGTTGATCTCTGTTTAGTCAGAATGATTAAGTGACGGTCATTGCAGCATGACTCATTGCTTCTGAATAGGAACATTTTCGCAATATTATCTTTGTTATGAAGTGCAGTTATGATTCACATCATTCCAAGCCTTCTTCAAGTGAGGATAGTTATGATTACATTTGGAATACTTCATGCTACTTGGTGATTTACTGGTAGTGAACTCAGTACTTACGCTGATAGTTTCTAAAGGAGGAAAATAAAAGAAAGGTTGACCACATTCCTTAGAGATTGGTGCTGCCAAAACCATATGTTCTCATTAGATAAAATGAACCTCTTTAGAGGAAAAGTCTTCAGAAATTTTCTCTTAGAATCTTTCCACAAAGAACAGGAGGTTGCTGATTCATTTGGTCTTGTACAAGGTTCTGACAAAGACATAGGTTAAAGTCATGGGCAGAGATCCACTTTTCCCAATGGAGCTTTGATTGTACATATGTTACTAGCTCTGAAGGAAGATTGCAATAAAACAGTTACTATAAAACATGTCCCTATTAAGCTGAATTATCTGAGGTGGTGTTTGAAATAGAATAGCTGAGCCCAGCTTGTGAACTAATATTGGTATCTGGGATGTCATTCGTGCATCTGTGTGTGACCTAACCTAGCTTTTTGTTATGTTGATCTTGCACACCATGTTCAGTGTTTCAAAGGTAGCTTAATATCTAATCTAATCTGACTATTTCTATCCCCTCAAAATGGTGTTCTAATAGTAAAGAGAAATAAAACCTTCCTAATGACTTGTTTTTTAATCATAGGGCCAGCACCATCCACTAAAATATGTGTTTTAGACAACCCTAAATAGATTTTTTGGATTAGTCTATTAAAGTAAATAAATGTAAATATACTATCAATTTTAGGGTATACTCATCTACCCTTTTTTTTTTTTTGCAAAGTAAAAATGTGAGTCTTGAAACAATCAAAACATTCCAGGTGTGCTTCAAGAGGAAAGGTTTTGACCTTACCAAAAAGCAACATTTCATCTTTTTCTTCCTCAAAACAAACAGGCACATTGACAGACATCAAGGGAACTGCTGAATTTTAAAGATGTTATATTCTCTGAGAGAAAAATAACATTCTTGACTGCAATTTTTTGACCACTACTCCTTCAGATCTTTTAATGTGCACTTTTTAATGTCAGAGAGATGCCTCTTCTTGCCTTATGTAAGGCATGCCTAATATACAAGTTATCTATGCATTAGTTCTGCCTTCTACATAATGAGTCAATCAAGAAGGAGGTGTATTTGTCATTTATATGTACCAGAAGGTGTGAGCATAGACTGAAATGTCTTTCACAGAATCATGTTCACCTTCTCTTCAGTCCACTTCCATGTCACTTAGGCTGTAACTTAATTTTTGCAAATTTCATACTGGGCACATCTTGCTTAACCTCAGCCAAGTACTAGAGAGCTGCCTACTCAGACTTCAGCTGCTTCAGACTTCTATAGGAATGAAAAGACTATGTTTCTTCAGCTGTTTTCATTAATTAAAAAAAAAAAATCTAAATTAACATCACACTGTTGAACACACAGAGGGAGACCTAATCGTGATGTTGAAGCAATCAAGAAATTCTTCTGTAATGCACTTTGACAGCAGAAAGTCCACAGCTTTTTTAATAGCATTCAATCTACAGAAGGTATTTCATCTATGTAGGGCAATAAATACAACTACACCTGCAGCAGTTCTGGACATCTCATTACACAGTAGACAGTGACAGATTGAAAGAAAGCCAGGGTGGCAAAACAAAAGTGATAATTCACTTGGAAAACAGACTTATGGAAATATTAGAAGGGCTAAATACATACCAGTTAAGCCAAAGAGGAAGTAAATGGAGACATAATTCCACTGCTATTTGAATAATGAAGAGACAGGAGATGGGCATATGACATATTTGTTGCCCTGATCTTAACCTTGACATAACCACATTGAGTTTAGAACCACAAATGAAACATTTAGGACAATGCCAAGAAAAGTCTTCAGCAGTGTCACTCAAAGTACTGTGCTGTTCTGAACTGAGTAAACCTCATCAAGGTACAGAGCTACAAAAAAACGGACTCCAGTATAACCAACCAACCCCTTCCAACCTTCAAATCACCCACCACAATTCAGAAGCAAAACAAAGAACTGCCAGAGTACACCTACTTAGCTGCACAATGGGGGCAATTTCTTCCTCACAGAAATTAATTTCTATCACCTAAGATTTTGATGTAGTTGTTTTCTTAAAACATTGCTGCTAGCATGGTAAGGTATGGTAGTGATCTTTTCTTCTATTGATTGAATAAAGCTCCCTTCTCAGGAGGGATGACAATAACCTAGCAAGTAAGTTTTATTTTCTGGAGAGCCCTCAACTTCTCATGTACAGAGTAAAAGAACCCCATTGTTGGGACATATACAATAACAGAGTAAATATCATTGCATCCTGAAAGTTTATTCCTTCATGTTCCAAAATGTTATTCTTTCCAGTCAAAATGCTAGCTGCACTGAAAATTTTTTCTTAGTACAGAGATGTTGAGAATAGTTTTGTAAGAGGAACATACTAAAGCTACACATTCCGTACACACAATTTATCTAGGAGCCTTTCTGGATCCTGAAAAATTCAGAATCTTCACCAGGTTCATCTCCAGAGTTCTGGAATGATCTAATTTTCAAAACATCATAATATAGAAAGTGTTTGCTGAAGTATAATTAGTACAACAGCAATAAGAATACTTTTTTCCTAAAAAATGTTTTAAAATATTTTCTAGTAACAGCCATTACTTGAAAAGAATTCTGTTGTCATGAGGACATGATTAATTCCTTCTATTTTGTCTCTCAGGGAAGAATTTATAATTTCATATTTCTTTTCAGGGAGTCAGAAAGAAAAAGAGCTAAATCCTTCTGATCTTATTGCAGTCATGGGACCAGATGCACCAGGAGGATAATAATAATCTGATCAGTAGTGGTGCTGATTTTTTTCTGCAAGTGCTATCTCTTTTGTGGGATATACCGAAGGTAATCAGTAAACATTACAGTGATCCTAGATTAGTTTTGTATATTAGCTTACTAGGTGAAGCATAAATACTACTAATAATTAAAATTCCAATCAGTGGTTCGTAGTGATGGAGGCATTTATTCAAAGTATACAGAATTGTGACTCAGTTCTCCTTGCTGAGAAGTTCTGCCATGATTATTAATGGTTACTTTAACATAACAGGAAATTTAGTTTAAAGCAAGCGTATAAATTAAAGCCCGGGTATTTAAGGACCATGTCATAATGGTAAGAGAATTGCTCTTAGAGGCAGGCAGATGGGAGATGCTCAAGGGGGCTGCTCAGCAGGACAGTGTACAAGTGAGTCCTGCTTGCACAGACTGGACATCTGTGTCTGGCAGCTCAGCTCTGTCTTTCTAGAAAGGAGGCTCTAAGCTAATAAAAACTGCTGCCAACAGCAGCCTACACAAACCCATTTGACTGCCAAGCTGCAAAAACATCAGGCTGTGAAGTTGTTTTTCCCTGTTGTTGCCAGACTTATGAAGGGACTGTCACTTTAATGCCTTTTTTTAATTTTAATTTTTTTCTAACTACAAATTGGCAAATATCTATTTTCTTTTAATTTACTGTGACAAGACCTATGGGGCACCAGTGCCAACAACACATAGATCTCTACATCTGCATTTTTATTTTACAGAGGAATAAAACCCAAACAAAAATAATAATCAGTGAATACATATTTTCCTGTTACAAGCTAGGTTGGCAGTGGTCTTATTTTCTATGACAAGCCTTCATAAACAGTCAAGAGAGACAGCTGTGCTCAGAATTGTGCACCTGTAGCATAAGTCTTTCCCTCTCTTCCAGCTGATTGAGGGTAAAAAAATTTAAACAGGGGAAAAAAATATTGGCACTGGTTTTTAATTCCGTAGAAAAACAATAGAAATATTAAACATGCTGAGCACTGTCTCAAAGCTTATTAGAAAGAGTTATCAGCTTGAAAGCAATTTAGAGGTACACACATTATACAGTACACTCACTGTCAACAAGCAATCATACTGCTTAAGGTTGAGAAATCAGAGAAGTGAAGCCAGGTAGAGCCAGGATGAGAAAGGAGGAGAGTTAAAGTCAACTTATAACTCGCTTAACTGAAAATTCAACACCTACCTTCAGCTCTAAGATGTTTTAATTCAAATGCCATAGGCTGCTAGCCTATATTCTTTTAGGATATGATTGCCAGTATGGATCCTGTTACTGAGGAGCCTAAAGGTTTATAGTATCCAAAGAGGCACAAATATGCCTCTGTAGACCTAACTTTATAATGGTCATTATCACTATTACGTCACTGGGGTGAGATGCATATTAATATTTTCCCCATAAGTTCTATTTTTGCATTATTTTAAAACAAGGGCATATTAAAAACAGTTGTTCCCCTTTACAGGGTTCCAGTAGAACTACCTGTAGTCTTAGCTTTTTGGGGAATAAGTAGCTTATTTAAAAAGAAATCTCTGTTGCTTCAATTACTTGTCCCTATGCTACAGAGTTTTCTTTAGGCCTCCTAAGAACTCACATAATATTTTTAGTCTCTGGACTGCACCATCTTGTATTTTCTTAAGACTGCCTTAAATCTAAGCTTTCTGTAGGCTGAATATCAGACAAGGCTCTTCTGCATTTTCCATGTGATGCTCGCATATGTCCCCAAGTCAGCTGTGCTGCAGCTGTGAGCAGGGTGACCGTGCTACTGAGGTGTTGCCACCAGGCTCACACAGCCCACCCTGTTCTTGCAGTTGCTCTTGGTGCAGCTGCTTCGTGTGCAAGGTTGGCAGTGTGCACTGGCCCCAGGTGACAAGCCCTCCCTGTTAGCCCATTACCTGACTGTGCAGCTTCTCACACGTGTGAGAATGTTCCAATGACTGTTAAGGACCTCCACAACATTATAGCTGTTCCCCAAGCTTGGCAAGTCAGAATGCAATACATTAGCTTTGATGCAGCAGAAATTCATGATGCTCAGGTAATGCAAATTGGCACTAATAGGCACAGTGGAACCCTCCAGCTCTGTGTTCAATGAGGGGTGAATAAATGCTTCTAGGTACATAATAGAATTTTTAACTGTCACTTCCTGACACTGGAGATTTTCTGAGCAGTAATGCTGGAAAATCTTTATGGTGGAATCACACCTCCACGAGTTACTTTTGGCTGTGGCTGCTGCAGAGCTGTGCACCATCTGTCATGAAGGCAGCAGAGAGGAGCATTGGAATAGCAGCCCAGACTCATATGGGAAACACTGGCATTGGCTATGTGGCAGTGCAACTGGGAGCTCCCGAGGCAGGCAACAGCTTCCTGTTGTAACCTCCCCAGAAATGACAGACAGAGCCATTGCACAAAACAGATTTGGGTTCTCAAGTAGTTAAAACAGCAGCACAATGAGAAAGAAGTTGTGGCAGGCAATTCTCCACACTTGTATGAGACCCCTAATCTGTTCTTGCTAACAAGAGCAGAGCCTATGCCTTGAAGTGCTTCTTTTTCTCCCCAGACTCTTATACCCTGCCATTAACAAAGATGACAATATGTGGGTAAAAATGTATTTTGGCACAGAGCATGTTTGTGAATGACAGTAACATCTTGGATGCTCTTATTATTAATAGAATATAGGAGAAATCAAGTGTCCATCAAAAAGATACACATGAAGGATTTGCGGTAGCTTTAAACTATATCTACTCAGAAATCAAAGAAAATAAACTGAATTATAGCTAATGTCTCCATTTAGTATATTTTAGAAAGACAAGATTAAATCTCACGTGCTGTGTTGTATGTATGTCAGTCTTCATTATCTATGAATGGGAAATTAGCAGCAGTTACTTAGTGCCCAGCAGGATATTCGGCAGCTGTTTGAATCAGGAGCTGATCATCAAGTTTAGAGAGTTGACTAGAAAAGAGAGAAGACTAGAAAAATCCTATGGGGCCACAATGCAAGCAAAAAGGCTTAGTTCAGAGCCTTGTGAAATCACAGAGAAACTTTCAATTAATTTCATAGTGAATTGTGTAGACCTTAGTAAAGGTTCATATGATCCGAGTAGTAACTAACAAGAAGAGTGGAGTGGCTATGAACTCTACAGGATTGGACAAAAGTCTTCTTTCAACAAAGAAAGAAATCAGCTGGAGACACTGGAGTTTTGTGGGGATTGGAGGAAAAGCTGGAATCCTCTCAAGATTCATAAGAGGATGGTAACTTTACAAATAGGATTGAATTTATAATGCTTCTTTTAGTGAAAAATAAAAAATGTACTGGCCAGTCATAGATTGTTTTCTGGGTTTCATCTGTAGTCAGGAGCAGCCTTAAGGCAATTCAGTCCCTCTATTTTCCACTAACAACAACAGAAGACGAGATGGCTATCTTATGCTGCAAGTCTTAAAGGACTAAGTTTATGTACAAAGAGTGAAACTATCAGTTGTTATTAAGTTGTGGCACTTGAAAGACTGTTTTGAAGGACTCTAAAGATAATCCAGGATCTACTTCTTGGAACCTGATGAACATGTTCTTTTTACAGATTAAGTTGTGATTTTGTAATTGTATCTCTTTTAGAGAATCGTTTACTTAAAAGAACAAAATTACATTCAATTGCACTTTTATTAGATAAAAGGAAAGCCATTTTCTGCAAAAGTGGCTATTTAGAAAACACTGACTCTCTAATTGTCCTTGTTTATGCTGGCTGGACAGAGCTTGACCAGGTGGAAGCTTCCTAATGCAAATAGCTATGATGAGAATTGTTGAACATTTCAATGTAGACAATCCTCAAAACTTGTCTCTACTGCTTTGAGAAGGCATAGTAGGAAAGAAAGATCTCATAAATGTAAAGCAAGGCCTTAGGCTGGGCATTTGGAGTGAGAGTGGTGGAAATTGCCTATAAGAAGTGGTAAGAAATGCAAGAGATTTCTTAGAGGGATGATGGAAGTGTCAGCATCGGACATGTTTGGAAACTACATGGTATTGGCAACTGATGTTAACTTTGGACAGATGGATGGTTCTTTAAGGATCAGAATCTTCCACCAGAGAGGAGCACTTTGAACTCAGGGTAGTGACCTGGTGTAGAGACGTACACCCTTGATTTATTTTCCAGCTATCAGCCAAATGCATATTAGACAATTGAGTATACAGATAAACCGTTATGATGTGTTTCACAGAGCACTTACATTATATCTAGAATTAAGCTGTGACAATTCTTGGATAAACTAAAATTTTACCTTGACTGTGCAGTTTGAGAGTTCTCTACCATGCTGGGCAGATGGTTACCTTGCTAGCCTCTGCTCAACCAGCTCAGGTTATCAACTATATCTCAACACTTTTTTAATAGTCACAACTGGTTTTTAATGTCACTGAAACACTAATCTTAAAAATTCGGATTTTAGTTAAAAGTCAGTTATTTACTAGAATTAATTAAGAAGCAAATGGGTAGATAGGTCTTGCTGAAAATAATTAAAAGTTAAAAGTTAGAAGGAAGATCGGGTTTGAAATAGTTATCTGAAACTTAAATAATTGATTGTCTGTCATCTTATGTTTGCTCAGCTGTGCTTATAATGGGAAAAGACGAAATTAGTAAGTGGATCCAAAGGAACATAGCCAATGCAACCAGAAACCCATTCTTTGAAAAATTTGATCTACCCCCAGAAATCATTTGTATTGTCATTGATAGAAAAGGTCGAGAGTTTAGGGAGAGGAAGACTCATCTTACTTCCTCCTTTTAAGACCCCTCCCCGCAAAAACGACCCCAGACTTAATTTAAGAAGCTGATGACGCATGCTTAATAGCTATTCTAGCTAATTACCATAGAATGGGAGGGGCTGTTATTATGAATATGTATCTGTTTGAAGCTTTTGTCAATAAATAGACTCTGTGATCACCTGTGATTTTGCAGTGCGTATTAGAGAATGACCTCACGCTGCTGCCCAGTGCTGAATAAACATACACTTTCTAACTTTAAATTGTTAGAGACTCTTTTGTCCGTCACAGTTGAGTATCGGTATTAGACCAATGCTCATATTTTAGTAAATCATCACAGGCCCAGACAAACGAATGGGTTTGATATTCTCTGCTTAGACACCAAGACAACAATGAAAAACCACTTGTCTTGGCTAAAAATTTTTTCATAAAAAATGGTATGTGCATTGAGAGATGTTTGACATTTATACTTCTTTCACATGATATTGTAAGTATCTTCTTGCATTTATGGTCTTGAATATGCAGGACATATTGCAACTTTTATGCAATTTTTATTGCATAAAAATCCCTTTAATGGACATCAGTGCAAGGAGGAAAAAAAACTGTCATGTTTAAAGACCTTTACTAATTTACATGAATTGGCAAGAAAATGGAAAATATTATTTAAATGTAAAAATGAAACAGTGGTGTAGTGGTTAATAGTTAAATTATGTTTTTAAAAATTGTATGAAGTTGAATGTCTTGTAAGGCTAAATGGCTAAATTTAAGCTACTAAGTGGTTAAAATACTCATATCAAGCAAAAAATGTCTGCTGTAATGAAGGAGGGCAAGGGTTAGGAATTAAAGAGAATCTCATAAAATAGAAGCTGTTTCCACATGATATGATGATATAAGACTCTGAGATATAAGGTGCTTTGATAATCCTTGAGGAGTGATTCCACTTAATCCTACTTTATGCCACTTTATTTATATATTTTCTTGCTTCACCTGCTTGTAGCAAACATTAATACTGATAAAAAATATATTTGTAAGGCAGTGCATCATGATCAGAGAAAAGAACACTATTAATAAAGTTCTGTGATTGAAATGGCTTCTAGTAGATAGTACACTTACATTTTTTCCAATGTGACCTGTAGCATATACTACACTTCTAAAATTCAAAAGTGCTGCCATATCTCTTCATCACACCTCTTTTTAAAATTATGGTCACTGGAATGATAAGGCTCATTTAAGGATAACATCCTCCAAGAGAGGATGCTAAATTAAGAACAACTTCAGAATTCTGAGGACAAAGCTTGACACAAAGAAAGAAAATATAAAAATCAGCATTCATTTTAACTGTGGATCTATTTTGGAAAGAAAGTCACCTATTTTTTTCACCAGTATAATAAATCTTCATGAAGTACTTTAGTGTGACCATCAGAAAATTGAGAGCAAATGTATCTGCTACACTGAAAAATTAAGATCTAACTGGACTAAACTATTGTTAAAGTGAGCAGCTGCCAGTTGTGGAGCATCATGCCTGCATGTTCTATATCACCCTTCCTGTACTCACAGGTCTTCAATCTGCTTATTCCAGACAGCTGAGGGCAAAACTCAAACTTGACTCCTAAAAAGTGTTTCAGGCAGCTGAACATGGCTTGCTGATATCACAAGGCAACAGAAAAATTGTTTTCCAACCCCCTCTTGAAACAAGTAATTTATTTTTCTTCTTTAATCTTAAGTTTAATCGAGTCAACCCATATTAATGGGGATATCTTTAGCAGTTCAAAAATTGGACTTAAAGACAGGTGGTTTTCCTTAGAAGCATAATACCAAAATAGACACTCCTACTCAAAGATATAAAAAAGTAGAACTTTTTCCTCGTGTGATTTTGGCATATAAATCATGCAATATAATTAAATTAAATAAAGAAATCTAAGACAATATTACATTGTTGGAAAACGTTGTTGGAGAATTTTAAAAATTTAAATCTCTTGCTAGAGCAGAAATTTGATGGAAATTATTCCTGGTTGTAAAATTTGTCAGTGATATTTTCAACCATTTATTTTTGATAAAAATACCTCCTGAAAGCTATCAGTTCTACATCTAATCTTTCTGTGTTTGCATAGATAAACTAAATGCTGGCACAAACAGGTTGAGCTTTCATGTTTTTAGGCCAGGATTTACAATTCCAAGACAGGTGGTGACCTCATCTTGAACCATGCTGAAGCATAAGTGAGGTAAGAGTCTGCAGGTTATCCTCCAGGTAGTATTTTTGGTAAATTAAGACATAGCATAGAAGATAAACGGGATGAAATGTGCTAAACCCACAGTAATTAAATTGGTCCATTTTCTTCTTCTTCAAAATCTTTACATGAAAGGTCTGGTAGATACCACAGATACTTTAACAGTATTACAGACCTCTCCCTCTGGGAAATTCTGGTCTTTGGGTACAGCCAGACAAATGTGTTACTGCAGGAGTCATTAAGGAGTTAACTTGTAACACTGTAAAAATATACATGACCTATATTAAGACCTACTCCATGGTAATTTCTCACGAAATTTTCTCCTTCACTACCAGATAGGAGCTCTTCAGCGTGCAAACTGGCAATTAGTGACATGCTGGTCTCATGACGTGTGTCTAAATCAGCTTAGCCTGCAGAGGCTCTCCTCCCTGTGCCGGTGCCAGGCACATACCGGATGCTGTTTAAGTGCTAAAGAGAGTCACACAGATGATATTTGGGACACTGATCTGCCTGCTATTTATATTTAAAACTGAGTCAAACTAAATGGATTTCTGAAAGCCTCTTAAGGAAGATTTAAAGAAAGCAACAAAATGAATAGAAGAAACAAAACAAAAAGAATAGGAAAAAACAATGCAGAAAGGTGGGAGGCGTTTCACCTTAATAATAGTTATGTGCCACAGTTTACCTGTTCGGTACTACATTGGACAAAAGAACAAAACTTAAAGATAAAAAAGGAAGGAAAGGGAAACTATCTTCACTTGGGAGATTCTCACCTTCCTGATTCCAGCAAGGAGAGCATGATTATTTTGCCTTAGGCCTCTGCCTCAGGGTTTCCAGCAGTATAGACATGAAAGAAAGACACTAACTAACAGAAACTGTGAGCGAATTTCTAACAAAGTGCTAGCAGCTAAACACTGCAGGAATAGTCTTATGGCCCCACATCAGATGCAGGGTCTGAATTGTGCTAAACTTTTCAAAAAACAAGCAAGGAAAGAAGATCTGTGAATTCACATGGCCAAGGACAGCATATACTTCTGTAGCCACTGCAATTCTTTTCACTTTCATATTTACCTTTCTGACAAAGCTGAACAGTGTACATTTTCTGGCCACCAGGTAAATTGCTTGTGTTTATCTGAAAATAAAGCAATGGGCGAGGGGCTGAAACCCTAGTACAGCACTAGCTCCATTTGTCAGGAGAAAGGATGTACACAGAGTCTTGCAGAAGAGCAAGATGTAGCAAACTCTCTTCCCTTGAAAAGGGCAAACATTAACTGAGAGTTTAAATCTTTAACATGGCCAGCTAACTATAAACTGAGACTTGTTGAAAAGATGAATTGGCTCTCAATTTGTAGAAAAAGCCAGTGACATGCATGTGATTTCACAACCTGAGCCTTTGTTTTAAAACTACTTAAATAAATATCATACCAGCATCTCTTGAAAAGGGCTTCTTGTAAAGAATACTGAGAAGGAAAGTAACTTCATTTACAAGTACGATTGCTTGATATTGTCAAGAGTCCTGAATGCTGTACCTGCAGATCTTCTTCCACTTCATAGTAAATAAGGTTCATAAGCTCCTTAATGCATTCCTATTAAAACTTGGTAATATTTAATGCATCTGGAACATTGTTCTGTTTTTACCTACATTTTTTTCCTTGAGTAAATGTATTTAATTGTCGTTGTGAGATAATGACAATTAATTCCTGTAAGACATAAAAGAGAAAATGATACTGAAGTAATTCACATTCATGTACCTGTCATCATAGAAATGCCCTAAAAACAAAGATATCGTAAAGCCACAATGCCTTATCAATGAGATATTGCAATGGGACCCTTTGTTGGTTTAAGACTTATTGAGTCCTCTGTGCCAATTCTATTTCTTAAAGAGATTCAAGTGTTCCTCAGAACACTTAGCTTTTTTATATGATGCTTAAATCTCATCCACCCACAAGTCAACTTTTTCCTAAATCCCTAAGAAAGTGTGATTTTGAGGGGTTTTTCCACTGCTCTTTTTATGGAAGTGGGCAATGTGCATTTAGCATTAGTGCCACTTAGTCTAAGGTTTGCTGAACCACAGCTTTGCCTGCTGAGGCATGCACAACCTTTAAAGTTCAACTACCAGCTTTTGGAGACTGTTAGACTCACCCTGCTTAGCAAGAATTTTGCTTAATGTCTCCCATTCTTCACCATTTCTTTTCCTGACACTCCTGATAATGAATTTCATGGAAATAGTTCTGCATATCAGTATTTGAAATAGAATTATAACCACAGAACCAGCATCAGAGCTTCAGACAGAAAAGAAATAGGTGGAAACTCGCATTGAGCGTATTGTTCAACCAGATACTTATGAATACACCGTTGATTTAAAATAAAATAAAATAAAAACAACACCCAGCCATTTCACAAGATATTGCAAAAATGCATTATTTTGACTGGTACTTTAGGATTAAATTTTTGAGCAATATCTTCTGTGAACTAAAAAACTAGTTCAGCAGCCACCCAACCAAGTGGTCTGTCTTCCTACAGGTCAGTGCCCTGTGGGTGATTGTTGTGTTAGATGGTACAAGAAATGGCAAAGCATATGGAGGCTGTTTATTCGACCAAGCATTGCTTGGTGAGCTAACATTAGCCTTTCTTTACTGGGCCTACTGCAACTGTATCACAGCTCCATAAGACTTGACAGAGTTAAATAATTGTGAGAGCTTCAGTTTTCTGCCAAATTTAATTGAAACTGGTGGCTGCTACTATTACTACTACTACTATGACTAATAATCATAATAAAAAGGTTGAGATTTCTTTTTAGTGTGAGAGCAGGCATGAAAAACAAACCAAAGGACCACATACAGTTTTCCAAAGAAAATGTGATTTAATTCCTCTTTCCTCCATCTGCCCAACAATGTTTTAAACTCCATCCTGAATGATATTCTGGTTAATGTCAATGATTTTACAACTGTTAACAGGCATGAAGATTACAGCTACTTTCAACTCATACTGTTTGATTTCCATTAGCACACCATCATCACACTCTACCTAAGAGGAGGTGCTGAAATCTCTTTCAGTAATTCCTCATAATTTTGGCCCTTATGGAAATAAGCATACATCTCACAGGTGAAGCAGTGTATCCATTTTCCCATGCATCCTGCTAAACATGGTATTAATTCCCAGCTGGTCTAAATACTGCTCCACTCCAATGCAATTATTTTCATACATGCTTGGTAAGTGAGGCAGACTCTTCTATTTATCTGACTCCATGGGATGTACTTTATATTCACCCGCTCATATTAAAATATTATCTAAAAATGTATTTCCAGCTCTCAAACTGACATTTCATTAACTTTTGTAGACACCTGAGCATATATTAAAATCTTTTTGCATAGTGAATAGGATTTTTCAGCTTCTCAGAATTTTTTTTTAATGTAGCTTTCCTCTGTTTCCTCTAGCATGTAATGCCATGGAGGGGGTGGGGGCTGCAGTGTCTTTAACTGTGAAGCACTCTTCATATATGGTGATCTCTGTTGGTAGTACATGACACTCAAAACATGTTCACCCTTTGTCTCAGATCAAAACTTTCATTTCTGCCAACAAATACAGGTCATATGTTTAAATAATCCAGGAATGAAAATGACATGGATGTAGATTAGGATCTCAGGACTCAAAAGTGATGGAAGAAAGACTCCTACAAATGTACTTACCCAGACGTCAAGAAAAAGAACCACAACATTTTTCCAATGTCCTTTGCAGGCATCAGGGTGGAAAAACAATGTGTGGACAGAGGGAGATGCAGTGAGCAGCACCAGGGCAGAGGCCAAACAGCCCTGTGGAGACAGTGGGTCTGAAACCCTTGTGCTGGAGCTCTCTTCTTGTGCATGGAGAGCTGCCCTGGCCTGGCACATGCAGGATGGTGTCACACCTTGTCCAAAAGAAGGGTCTGCAGAGGTTACCAGTTTGGCTGCTGTGATGGCCCCAGGTGTGGGTCAGGTGACACCTGAGCAGCTCAGCTTAGCAAATGCACCTTCCCTTGGCCATGTGAAAAGCTCCAGAAATGCCTTGTTAAGTGGAAACAGTTTCTGTTAGAAAGAAAAAAATTCCCTGACAGGAATTTAGATAGATAATAGATATTGGAAAGGATTAGTTGTCTCCTTGTACCACTTCTCACTTTACCACCAAACACATTCCCAGACTGGAGGTGAAGGTTTGTGCAGACATTAAGTGCATTTTGTGTGGAGTTATACTGGCCACACTTTGATGGTGTCCTCATGGATGGCAGGAACAACTGAAGCCACCCAATAAACATCATGTCCAGTTTGTTGGGTGTTACAGGTGTGAATTGGTGGAGCCAGAAACACTGAAGCTTTTTGCAGAAAATTACGTGTTTGTGTAAAGGCTTGAAAGTAAGCCAGGTAACTCTAAGTGAGTCACTAAATTGAGGATCAGAGGAAGAAGCTGGGCACAGAGTGGAACAGGGACTTCTTTCCCTCTTCATCTCATTATTGCTCCACTGGGAATTGCATAGTCTAGCCAACACTGTGGGGCTTAGTTTAAAAGCTGGCTCTGCAAGAAATGTGGTATTTGAAGATTCTCAGCTATAATAGATCCTATGTAAAAGCTTGATCAACAACCCTTCATCTGATATATTCCAGACATTCTGAATTAAAAACTCTAAATTAGTGTTTCTAAAATTCAATAGCAATGTTTTCACAAAGATGCAATGTAAGAATGACAGTTTTCCAAAGCTGACCTTATACCATATGCCCATTAAATTGAGATGCTGTGCTCTATGAAGGATCACTTTAGTACTTACTATACCCATTAAGCTGAGGGAAGAAAAAAAAATCTCATAATTTGATCTCAATATTTCATTGGAATAGAGCACATTTTTGTGCATGCTTATCATCTGTCTTTAAAAAGAAATTCAAATTTGTTTCTGTAGCAAGTCAAGAATGAAAATACTTTCTTTTACATTGTCCTATTATGAGTGATACCAGCATGGATTTCCTAGAAGTAAACAGCCTCAGGTAATAAAGGAAAAAGAGATATTTCATGCTCAGATTTTCAAATTAAGATAGCATACTGAATAAATGGTCAGAATATTCTGACAAATTCACAAAATTCTACCTAATTAAAAAAAAAGTCGTAACTTGATATACAGATGGTCTTCCCCTATTCTTTCAAAATAATCTCAAAAGATAAAAGAAGTTAGAGATTAATGGCAAACTAAATCTCATTTTTAAAAGATAAAATAAATATTGCTAAGAGTTTCAGCACCCACATATCACTCCTGTTTGACCACTGTCTTTTATGACACAGGGACAAAGAACTTTTGAGCATCTGTATTTTCAAAGATGGGAAAAGTATTTAAGCAATGTAAAGGTCCATAATTATATAGCCAGCATTGTCTGCCACTAAACACATACATTTCTACCTTGTTCCCCTAAAAAGTAACCTTACTTCATTTAGCATAAGAAATTTGCAGCACTGTTTTTTTTCCTCTATTGAGATTGATAAGATATATGAATTAAAACCAGTTTATGCATGGCTAGAAGTTCTGGGTGAAATATCTTGAAATGGGCATGTTTTTCTGCTCCTGTCATTTTGATTTTACTATAAAAATTGTTATAAACCTATCTAAGCTTAAACAGGCCCTAAATAAGGAATTAACATTTTCTTCTTGTGTCATGTACTCCTTCACTGGATTGACCTAGAGTTCTCCATATGTGAGTTAATTTTTCAGTTAATTTTTCAGAAATGTTTGCTTCTCACATCACAGAGCCACAAAATCATTTAGATTGGAAAAAACCTCCAAGATGATCAAGTGCAAGCTTTGATGAAAACCACCTTGTCAACTAAACCATAGCACTAAGTGTCATGTGCAGTCATTTGTCAAACACATCCAGGGATGATGACTCCACTTTCCTGGACAACATAAAGACACAAAGAGTGCCACCAGCTCAAAGCCACAAATTTTCACAGTCACCCTCTGTGGACAGGCATACTCCTAAAATGGGAGATCCAAAACTGTGCTCTGACATCCTTAGGCTGCATATTTCTGAGTTTTGTTCTTAGGTCAGCAAAATGCATGTAATTTAAAATCCTTACACATGTTTAAGGAACTTTTGGGCATATGCATGCAATCCTGCCAATACTTTCCTGGTCTCCTGTTACACAAAAACAAAATGGTCAGCACAAAGCATAACAGGAACCAGCTGTGACAAGAGGTGTGCATGTGGATCCATCAGATGGACACACCCCTCCTGGAAAGGAGCATGAACATCTATCTACTAGATGTAGATAGATCTAGAAGAACATCTCTTCTCAATCTGTCCTATATAAATATAATTTTAAAAGTAAAATTCAGTAGGAGCATAAATGTAAGTTGCTGTTCTCATTTCTGTTGGCAGGAGGAGAAAGAGTTACTCAATTCTTTTCTTTTCCCTTTAGAAATCCTGATAGCTCACAGCCTTGAGAAGAAGTGAAAACTGGTTTACTATGAAAGTAAAATATCGTTGCAGTACTGCTCTGCCATCTACACAATGAGGAGATCAGGACAAAGCTGCAAATCTATTCCTAAGGCAATGTGAATTCAAGCAAGAGCCGGGAGGAATCAACAAAAAAACCTAAAAACCAGTCATAATAGGAAGGTGTAGGATACATATGGCTTAAACTACAGCTCTTGATGAAGACACAAAAGCTTTTAATGACATTGTATTTTAAATCCTTGCAATACCTGGCTTTGAATTTAAATCTCAGCAAATACATTAAGGATGATGGTGTACTAGCCAGAAAAATCAAACTGTTCCTTCTTGGCTCTTGATGAATCACAGGAATGATGCAGTAGGACAGATAGTGCACTAATGGTCAATACTTTATGGAAGACTGCCTTGAGATGACAGCAGTACTCCATAATGTGTATATTACTGTTCAGAAGATTTTGGGGGTCTCCAAAAAAAAATCCCAGTTCTCATGCTTTACAGTGGGCCCAAGCAGATATTTTTAACCTCATTCCCGAACAGCCGTGATTCTCAATCAGTGTCTCACAAATGAAGAAATCAAAATAGGAGAAGTAAAAGGAGGAAATAATTGATATATGGGGGAAAATTCAGGTTAAAATATAAGGAGATGAGGGTCCAAATAGACTCACATAATGAAATTGCATGGGTGTTTTGGAAGTGAATGTCATGAATGATAAAAAAGGGCAGTTATGCCTAAAAATAGCTGGTTATCAAACTAATATTTCCACTATTAAAGACAATGCAATTATAGCAATTTTAAAGAGTGCAATATAGAACATAACACCTAATGTTAAAATTTATACAACTGTTAACTTAATCTTGACATTTGTCTCTGTCTACTTTGGGTTACTTTTGTATATCTGAGCAATGATTTTTTTTAAACACATAATCTGAAATTTTACATTATCAAATTCAGGCATATTTTATGGAGATTTCTGCTCACCAACTAGGATTACCCTACCAGGGTGAGAAAATTTCAAATTGCATTCATTCTTCCTGTAATTATTTTAAGTGACTTCTAATCAGGATTTGAGGACCCTGCCTATAACTCTCATTTCTAATTATCAACTGAGGTTTGAAGGACTTTGACTTAAGTAGCCCTGATGTATGCAGCTCAGGACTCATTCATGCCAGCCCACCAATTATTCCATTGTGGTGAGGGAAGAGAAATGAACCTCTCTTTTAAACAAGAAATCCCAAAAATGCAATACTTTGAAAATGGCAGTATTTGAAATCTGTATTATATAATGTAACTTTTTAGGACAAGCCAAAACAACAAATAAGTTCTACTAGGTCTGCAAGTTTAATGCATCTGATAGACACAAGTTTTGATTAGTGAGAGAAATTTCAATGATTAAAGAAAGATCTCTTTAATTTCCAAATTAGGCTACCTGGCTGAATTAGTCTTAAATTAGAGCTCTCCAGGAGATGCATGCCATCAATACTGAATTTGGAAGCCATGAGACTGTGAAAGTTCTGTATTTTCCAAGAAAAATATTAGGCCATGGTAAATGTAGACAGAAGAGGCTGCTTTTTAATTTCAACACATTTCCCTCTACTCTGGGTGCAGGAGCTGGAGCCTGCCAGATGTGCAGAGGTTTGGTGCAGGGAGAGGCAGCCAGGGCAGGCAGGAGGAGAACACAGCCTTGCCTCCAGAGCAGCTCCCTGGCCACTGCCAGCCCAGAGATCCCAGGCCCTTTGCCCAGACCCTGCAGGGCCACTCTCTCAGTGCTAGGCAGAGCATGAACACAGCACTTTCCCCACCAAGCTGAAAGTCACAGTATTCAAGATATTAAGAAGTAACCCAAATTTCTTTATTGTACACAAGCCATCTAATAAATTTCCAAGATGCTTTTTCTTTTTCCATGCTCCAAATATACTTTTGAAGTTATGCATTTTCTCAGACAATTATTAATCCAGCTACAAATTTTTGAGTTTGGGGGTAAACCTGATAAAATCTGTGGAATCGATTCAAAGTCGTTAAAAAAATGAGTGATCTTGACTTTCCTTTCACCTCATTACATAACAAGCTGAATTAGAAAGTCTTATAAAGAAGACAGAATTGTTCCAGGATTTGTCTCCTTGTCTGTGAGTGATTAATATGTAAAGTCAGATTAAAAACGTTTTTTTTTTCTGGCAGGTGAAAACAGAGATACCAGGACCAAATTCATCTCCAGTGACATTTCTTTAGACTCAATACAATTACACTAGGACAGCTTTTAACATTGTTTCAAAAACAAGACAGAGCAGAAATCCCTCTGCTTTTCAATGAATAAATATTGAACAGGTACTTCTGTCTTCATTTTCCTAGATTCCTTTAAAGGTAGTTATTTGAAAAGCTATGAGACATTTTCTCTTTATTCAAACAAAGCAAGCTTTTATCTCACACACCTGTGTCTTCTAAGCTAGGAAATTAATCAGCTAGGTTCTGCTAAAGTAGTATGTTTTTAAGTAATTATGCTGAACGATCCAGCAAAGTGTCTCTGAACAGGAGAGTAAAGCACTATTCCATTTAATATGGTAATGAACAGAAAAATAATTTACTATCACTTGCTGCAGGAAGCCACTGGGATACCTCAACTCTGCAGCACATGACATTGGGGATCAGGACACTGGGCTTATTTTTTGAGTTCTTTGTAGAAACTTCTCTCCTATTCTGGCCTGATAAAACTGTCTGCTTGAGCTGTTACTAAGCTTAAGTAATAAGAACCTTATTTTAATAACCCAGTTGCCTTTGAGCAAGCACAAAAAGTTTAAAAATGGGGCTTGGGTACTTGTCACTGCTCTAAAATTAAAAATTCTTGTCTATCAATGTGACTGTGAGTTATGTATTTTCCCACTGCTTCAGCTCAGGTTTTCTTGAGATGTTGGGAAGACAGAAGCTCTAAAAATAGTCTCAGTGAAATTCCCACCCCAGTGTCTCAAAGGGAGGCACACCATGCTGAGCCAACAAAACTCCATTATTCCCAACAGCACCCAGAACAGGAATTCTTTTCAGCCATAACAGAAGAACATCCTCACTTATTCTGTGCTATCATGTAGGGTGAACATAGGGTTTTATCTTCTTTTAAGCAAACAATTCAATAGTGTAAGGAAATTGATAGCACCTGCTAGTCTCACTTGGTATAAGCCACCCTTCACCATCTAGACACTCTAATAATGCACTAAGAATTATGCACTTTAAGTTCCTCTACAGTTGGGATTTAGTAATTATAATCTGTAGCATAAAACTGCAAAACTAGACAATTATAGTGAAACTATACCCCCATGGCAGGGCATTTGGAATCAGATGGTCTTTAAGGTCCCTTCCAAACCAAGTCATTCCATAATTCTATAGCATGTTACAATTAAACCCTTAGTTCACCTTCATTTTCTGAGGAATTCTCTTAATTGACAGATAGAAATTTAGGGAGATTATTTTCACAGAAACCAATTGACACTTTCATCCATTCTTATCTGTTGTGAAGCATAGAGTATTACCTATAAATTCCTCCCATTCCTATATATGGGTGCAGTTATTAGAAAAAGTCTCAAGAGATTATTAGAGCCTCTTAATTTAAATTAGGTCTTCTTTGATGTTATGAGTAGTCAGGGAAGGCACAGACCTGAGGACTGTCTGAGAAGAGACTTCTGCTAGTCTCAGAGTTGACATTGGTGTCCTTTTAATTCTTTTTCTCATTTCAAGAGTCATCACACAGATGACTACCCCCACAAGTCACAAAACAAAATAAAAATCTAATGTGCCAAAGGAGAGATAGTAAAGAGAGCTTTTTTTGCTGTCTTGTCCTTTTCAGGAATATTTTGCATGTCTAGAATATGCCAGAAAAGTTGAAATTTCAGAATTCCCCTAGTGAAAATGATGTTATACAAGTGTTCATGCCAGTATAATATATTAGCTCTGTGAAGTGCACCAAGAATGGGACAAAGAACCAGCACATTTCTGCAGTAATTTTCACAACATGATTAAAAACTTATTTATATCCTATCAGAATGGTTTTCTTGATAAAACTTACCTGGCCTGAAAACTATAGGGTATCTAAAATCAAAAGAATTGTTATGTCTATTTTTGTGGTGTTGTCAAGCCACACTAGGCCAATTCAAAAGTCCTAAGGATAAAATATGGGAACAAAAATTCAATAGACAATGTGATTGTGTTTGTACCAATCTTCTTGGCATAGTTGGTTTTCTTATTGCCTCCACACTAGACTTAAATTTTAAAACCTATTTCTTTGCTAAGTAATGGATGCTTCCCTGTCTTTTCTGAGAACTGGTCGAAGCTGTGCTCTTATTTATATACAGGTGCTCCATTGCCCTCCTGGGAAAGAGGAAGGCAGCAAGCAAACTTATTTTCCTACTTAACTTCTAAAAATATTGAATATTTTGATGTTAATGTCATTATAAAGCAATAAAAAGGTGCCTCAGAACTAAAAAAGAGAAATGAAATTTCAAACTGCTCCAAATTATGTCAGTGTAGAATATACAATTTTATAAGCAACTATGTCAGGTGCAGAGAGTAAATTTTGATCCTTTTCAGTTCAGTCTGTAATTAGAAGCAGCAGATTTCGTTGTTGTAGCTGGTGGTGGTTTGTTTGCTTGTTTTCCTGTCTACTCTCACTCAGCTAAACAATTCCCCTTAGCAGTGAGGTGAACCTCTCCGAGGCCATAACATCCACCAACCTACTGAAGCTGAGAAACAGCAAGGTGAATTTAACTGCGTGATGCTCTGTTTTGTTTCTTCTGTCTTTCAAGGATGCTTCCCAGCTCAGAAGAAAACTTGAATTCAATTAGGATTCTATAGAAGGAAGCCTGTTGAGAGCCCTTCCAGTGGTGCTTCCTTATGAAAGAAAGCTGCACCCCACAGATAACTGGTTGCCATGCAGAAATCAAGTTCTTAAGAAAATTTCATATTTTTCGAAGTTGTGTGCGTGTGTGTATGTCTCATTTACTAATGCTGTGGCCAGGAAGTGGAGGACAAAGACACAAATTATTCAATTTCTTATTCTGAATATGCATTCCTCTTTTCAGTCATTTGAAAGACAAAAAAAATGCCCCATGATTTTTATAATCATTAATTTTTTTTCCAAAGATCTGCAAAATTTCCAATCTGAATAACATACGCTTTCCTCCAGCACACCGGACTCTACAAATTCTTTTTGAACACCACTTTCTTTGATGTAAGAATTTTAATATCTTTGTATCCACTTACTAATCATCAGTATCTGTATTTCACCACAGTACTCCTTATTGTCACAGACTCCCTTCAAGCACTGCCCAGTACTTTCTCATGCTCTTAAAAGATATATCTACAGCATTAATTAAACCTAAACATCTCTTAAAAGCTGCCTAATTGCAGTCCTAAGACTCCTGTCATCATCAACAACCTTGTCTTCTCAAGTTATTAACAGGGTCTCTGGGAAAATTCAGAAAGTTAACTGCTCTAGAGAAACTTACCCAGTCACAAGGATGATTTTATTATACACAGCTAAAGGGAATTGCCACCCACTGATTAATTGACCTAGAGAAAAGGCAATGCCCATATTTATATTAACTGTCCTGTGGTGCTGTACATTTCAAAATCCAATCATGAACCATAATTAAACACAAGAATTCATGTCTGTTCTCTATTATGAGTCAATAATATAAACAACACAAACCCCAAAAATGTAAAAACTATGTGAACATTACAGCTGAAAAATAGGAGAGAGAGGTAAAGCAGATATATTATGGAAAAATAATACAGTTCCAGCTTATCTGTACAAGTCCTAGCACAGTTTTCCTTTCAGTGCCAAATCCTTCTGAGTCATCATCAGCAGAAATGTAGTGAAACTCTTCCCCTCTAAGCATTTTTTATTCTTCTCACTGCTTATTTTCCCCCACTCCAAATCTTATAGATCTGCATTAATATTCATCTGTATTTATGGATACAGGCTCTGTTAAATGTTTCCATTTATTTAATTGGTTTGGTGTATTTCAGCACTGATTGACTCAAGTCCCAGCTTCTATTAATCTTCCCTGCTGACCATGACAAAGCTCTCATAAATTTTTCCCACAAACACAAGTGGCAGATCATTTTTCAAATTCATGTTACTTTGTACAGGAGAAACTTCTTGTTCCCTTGACCAAGGGTGGCACTTGTTAAACAACAAGACAGCATTTAAGGAGCGACTGCTTCAGTATAATGTTGGCTAGGGACGTAAGCCAGCTTGTGCTGTGATACTTCAGGTTTTGTTAGATCAGGGAGCCTCCAAAATAACTTGATATGGAGCAGCCTGGACTAGACTGCCAAGCAGAATACAGTTTTGGAACAATTGCTGGAGTGTGTTTCTCTCTTGCATAGATTCCTTTGTTATCAGCTGCAATATTAAAGTAAGTTTGCAGAGGGTTTATAGACCTTTTTCTTCTAGATTGAAAAGAACAAGTGAGCTGTTCAAAGCCACACAATAGACAATTTCAAGAAGAGTTCTCAGCCTGTCAATTGAATTCCCTGATAAACATGATTTTGCAATAACGATACTTTTGAGTCATGCAGAACTGAGTGGTATCATCCATGGTAAACACATTTTTGGCTGGTCCATTCAGGGGAAACTGTTTCCTGTCCTCCCTTTCAGCTTCAGGAAGCTGAAGAAAAGACAGAGCAGATATATGTGTTCATCTACACGGCAGAGAGAAGTTTGAAGACAAAGGCTGGACAACTGTGTGCCTTGGGACGAAGGAGGAATGAAACTCACAAGGCAGCTTTTGTTGAAGACTGGAGACTTTCACTTTCTAGAATAAAAAGCGATATTATTGCATCATTGGGTTCATCTTTGTAACACTGCTTTTGTATAGACAAGTTTTATGCTGTTGTAAGAAGACAGAGCATGATGATGGAGACGTGGTTAGGACAATTAGACTCATGATCTATCATTAGCCAAGTTGTAGATACCTAGTCCTAATATGCAGGGTATTTCTTCTTTGATAAAGGATGAGAATAAATAGTCTGTGTCTACTAAATAAAAGTGATCAAATTTCCAGCTCCTACTTTTCTTCTCAAGTTGTAGAACACTGTTTTCTCCACAAAACCACATCCCTCTACATGATTACCAGCAGAAGGCATTGTGAATGTCTTTAGCTGTCATTAGCTAAGCAGGGTTGAAGAATGAAATTTGAGTGCTTCCATAAAACTATGAACACCTGGAAGCAGCATCAGAATGATAAATGTTTTCCAAAAGTTAACTGGAGTAGGCATTACACACATTGCTGCAGTTAGGAAATACATTATTTCTAGAACAGGTTATCAAAGAAGCCATGTCAAATTTCACAATGCTAATAGAAATTATTTTTGCCAAGATTATCCCTTGCTAGTTATCCTGTTCATACAGCAGCACTTTTTTCCTTCAGGCAGCTCCAGGCACATCAGGAGGACTGAGAACAGTCAGTCATCAGAAGTCCTGCCAACTGGACCAGAATCTCAAAGTGCTGAGTTTACTGAGGATAAAAGGGTCCAGACACATGATACAGAGACTGCAGCTGAAGGAGTGTTGCAAATGAAGATGGAGAGAGAGGGAGAGAGAGAAAGGGAAATGGAAGGGGAAGGGAAAAAATCCCAGTCATACAAATTGAGATGCTCTCAATTTCATTGCTT
The DNA here is from genome assembly GCA_013397375.1 of Toxostoma redivivum. NCBI lineage: Eukaryota > Metazoa > Chordata > Aves > Passeriformes > Mimidae > Toxostoma > Toxostoma redivivum. The sequence continues at coordinate 38,935 of VXBI01012209.1, read as the reverse complement.
AACTCCAAAGACAGTAAAGTAGGCAGGGTCAAATTTTGGGGAGCCTGATTCTCTCTGACTAACCTGGTTTAGGGCACTATTTCTGGAGTTAGGCAATGCATGTTGGCCAAAGAATATTTTTCTGTGTGGGATGTTTGGTGTCCTGGGAAGAAAATGCATTTGATTTCAGAAGGTAAACATTTTCCCTTTTTTTTCCTTTCTCCACATTGCCTAGAGTTTAGAAGTTAATCCTTAAGCTTTGTACTAAGTGTTACCTTGTTTACACTGATCAAATGTTCTTCCACTCCCACTGATACAACCATTTTATTAAAGACTGGATGCTTTTCTTCTCTTTACTGGTCAGATAGTATCTCCATAATCCCTAGCACCATCTGTATTGTACACAGTTGTGCTGATGGTAGCAGAGCTGACTGACTTTCTGCATCACATGCCTTTTGATCACACAACACAGCAACTTCAAATGTGATGCTGGGAGAAAGGGAGAGAGACACAGTCCAAATGAAAATTAATTTATCCTGTCCAAGTCCAGTCTTTCCCTGAGGCAGAGCAGCAGGATAACACAGAGAAAAGCTAACTCCCTTTTTCAGAACCACACAAAGCACAAATAGAAAAAGCCCTATGAAGTCATACGGTCCTCTGACTTATCACTATAGAACTGTCCTTTGCATTATATTGTATGCTTCAGTTTTAACTTACACAACCATTGAAAAAACCAACATTTCCCTTAGGCATATATTCCAAAAACTACTAGGTCACATTCTGAGGAAATAAAGGGATAATAATTGCAAAAGCTTACCATCTGTCAGATTATAAGTAATATATAAAAAAACAAATGCAAAACTACATTAACATTCAAAAATTTAGAAATGAAGAAATTAATGCTGGAGTACTTAATATCATGCACATTTACAAGATGATATATTATCCAATTTAACAGTTATACACTCTTTTTTCCCCCCACCTCACTTAATGAGCTGACTGTGACAGTTTTCCTTCTCCTCATTTTTAGGTTTCAGATTCACATAAACCAAACTCTTCTGAAGTTTAATCTCCTTAAAGGTTTTTCTCTGGTGCTCTTAAAAATACAATTTGGATGTTTCACACACACACTATGTGCAGTGCAGCCTTGGGCATTGTCAGGCGTGGTGTTAATTCCCCTGACAGCCAAAGAGCCCAGGCGTGAAGCCCTCACAATGTTTGGGTGCTCAGTCTGAACCCCACAGCCTAAATGTTCAAAATAGTCAGACATATGCACTACCATATCCATCCCAAGTGTAGCTGCTACAGCATCAGTTCTAGTGAAGTTCCTATGGTACTCCTGGAAATCAAAGCACATGTCCCAGCTCAGGCTCTGGAAGCCAAGGAATGAAAGCACTGAGTATCAGTGCAAAGTAAAGGTTTTAAAGCTGGATAGACCAACACCCCAGATTCCATATACTGGACCCAGTTCATATGCAGGCTTCTATTGCCTCATGCTCCCTGCACAATATTTAAGAGCAGAATTCACAGACTTGCTTATTCACAAATTCCCTCAGTGGAACCTATTTCCCTTTGTGTGAAATAAACATGTATTTGTTGAACTAGAGAAGCAGAAAAACCTTCAGACTTAACAGATGGGCATTCATGGACATGCTTCTATGGATAGTAGGTGCAAAACCTAGGGAACAACTCCTTATACTACTTCAACTGCATGTTTTATCTGTTTTAGTCAGAATGGACGAGAGTCAGCAGAAATCACTGAGTTTTTTATGCCAAAGAGTGTCATTCAATACAGTCATTACAGTACAGCTTATGGTTTAATAATTTCAGCCTGAGTTTCCCAATCTAAGGGGATATTCTAGAGACTGGAATCCTGAAAAAGTACTGCTGGCAGTGCCTTTTCCAGTGACATCCTGTGTTGTGCAATGGTTAATCTAATAGTCTCTGAAACAGCTACCTAATAAAAAAGATAGGCAAAAGAATGGCAATTTGTGAAACTTGACAACATTTAGTTGAAAGATAGGTAGTTATTCAGCATTGTCAAGATTTACAAGACTTAGCTAGAGTAGGGGAATTACTGTCACAGTCAGGCATGGGTGTCTGGGGGCTAAGGGAGAGGTTCGCTATCACGGTGTGGAAAAGAGGCAAAGTTTGACGTGGTGTTCAGGTTGACACTCACCCATCCCACCACATCTAGACCGATTGAATAGCACTCTCCTAATGCTTTATTGCAAGCAATATGTTTTTGTGTATGTCATTGGGGTGTTCCCTGTTTTTTTGAAATCAAACTCTCTCTACAATCCCAGCTGCATATGTGAGAGCTCTCAGCCAGACCAGAACTGAGCCAAACTTTTGACTTCTTATGTAATGTGGGGATTTTTGGCCTAAGAACAGGTACTGTTTATCACAGACTGCAAAAGCAGTGTGTATCAAACACACACCAGTGTGGAACACCTCATGGTGTACTTATACACTGTCGTATATTGCAACACATGGGCTTTCATTTAACCCTAATGTATATCTGGTATCAGAGGTCTTGGTATGAATCGATCCCTTCCTGGGTCTCTGATCCGGTGCACTCCCATCTAAAGGAGCTCAAACTGCCATATCCTCATTTTTATCTTGTCTAAATTGAAAAAGCTGACATGGGGGACATGACAGACTCTATAGAAAACTGTGCTTTACTGGGAGCAGACTTTGATGTTTTGTTCCCCACTTTCTCCAAACTTGATTCAGTGCACCCATGCTCCTCAAATGCCTCTGCTCTACTCCTGGCTGCTCCTAAGACACATCCTCTCACGTCATAGTCCCAGAGAAGTATTCTAATTTCTCATCCTACTCCAGGTTCTTTTGCATAGCCAACCCTCCTCTACTTTTTTGCACTGCTGCCCACTCACTGCTGCACTGCCTGTTCTCTCAGCCAGTAGTCTTGTTAACTAGTCTCATTTTCCCTTTCAGGTAGATCAATTATATTTTTCTTGTCTCACTAGCTATTCAGTTGTTTTCTAAACTCTGTATCTGTTTCAGTTACCTCCTTCAGCTTTGCTCCCCATTACCACTAAGAAGTTGCTGCTGTCCTGCTGGCACTGAAGCTTCTTTTCAGACCCATTTCTCCTTTTTTTCATATTTCACCAGTTTCTACATCACTGTGCAAGCTGCTTAACAGATCAAGAGCATTGGATACTCTCAGAGGTTCCTGGTCTTGCCCAAAACCATTTAAGAGTCTGACAGAAGCTCTGTGCCAAAATCTCAATTTTGTCCCCCAGTCCAACTCATGGTCTAAGTTTCTCATTTTGTTTGCCATGCACCTTTCCAGCGTCTTTGCCTCAGCTTTGCCCTGTTCCTTATGCATAAGATCTAGTTAGCTTTTTGCAAACTGCTGGATCAGGAGACAGGAAGAAAACTGGAAAAGCACACAACTCATCTAGTGTGGAGGTGTAGACCATGTACAGTCACAGCAGCACAGAGCTGCAATGGCAGGAAGATATCTCCTTCCACTCCACATTCAGAGAAAATGACATTTTCAGGGCATTTATATTCTGGAATTTCAAAATGTGTGATCTGTCTACATTGACTTATCAAGTATGTGTGGGTTTTCATGTATAAAGAAGTTGCTCCTCGCTAAATGTAAAATTTGCCACCAAGCCAAGAACTACTGGAGTTTCTAGGCAAAAAGATAGTTCTGACAATGTATATTCCCTCCAAACTTTCTCTACTCCAATCTCCCTCTTTAAAAAGGGGAAGTTAGTGACTTATAAAAGCCTTAAACCTTCTTCTTAACATTCTTCCAAATTCATCTACAGTACAAAAAAAATTACAGGCGAAAAAATTCCAAAAATCTGCTAATGCTTTCCACAGAGAATAATCATCTCAGGATTGGAACTTGAACATCAGACTAGAGAACCAAATATAAGAAAAACTTCCCCTAACCCTAACATGCTTCAGGAGTAATCTGTTATCAGTTCAATGGACCAGCTGCTAGCTTGGCAGTATGATGAATGTTCAAAACAATGGGAAAGCAATACAAAGCACAAATGCTGAAAAAGTAAAAAAACAAGTAGTTACTGTCATTGATTTGTTCTACCCCATTCGTATAAATCTAGCACTCAATGGAAAATACAAAAATTCTAGTTCAACAGAATGGCCTGTGTGCTGAAGATGTATATATTTTATCTTACATCCACAGACATGTTTATCTAGCATTGTTCCTACCTCTGTAAGGTATATACCAGTCTATTTTAAAACAGTAATTTTATTTCTCTTGTAAATGATTTTTTCTAAAGTTTTAATTAAATATAACAAGAAAAATGGCAGTTGGATTAAATAACGTGCTGTGAGAGTAAAACTACCCAGTAGTCAAAGATAAATAGTAATGTAAATCCAAAAATGCTAATGACATACTATGAGTGCAGTGATCAGCTGATTAGCCACTTAATTTCTCATTTGAAATCAAATTTGCATACCTAACTTATCAATTCAGATGTGACAGTGGCATTAAAATTAAATATGTGTTTTGGTATTTCAGTAAATGACAGCCATTGGTTAAATAGCAATAATACTAGCCTTTGTGACAAACATGTAGAGCACATTGCCTAATTCATTTCATTTTCAAATGAACAAAGAGTGACTCTAAATACCCTGTTTCCCCACAAATATGCCTGGAAGGGTTTGTTGCTAATTTTGGAGACTGAAAGATGGCGGCTGCAAAAAATAAGCACTGTTTATAATGTCAAAACCCAACCTCCGAAACAGAAGGGTACTGTTCAGACATCAGCTCCCCTGACAAGATAAGTGTTTTGGAAGTGATTTGAACATAGCTGCTCACCAGACATATTATCTGTCCATGCAGTGGTCTTTCTAGCAACTAATATCAACTCTCAAGAAGAAAATATGAGTTTTCTAAGGCTTTTTAATGGATAACCCTCCCCCACCCTCAAAACATCCCTGACAATTAATGGCTTATGTAATATTTAAATATTCATGTTCAGAAAAATGACCACAATAGATCACACAGCCATGAAATTTTGGTCAATGTCTGCTTTACTGATGAAGATATTGAGCCACTTCAGGGACATTAAGAGGAAAATTGTGCAAAAGATAAAGATATATCTTCTGATGCATTTTTCAGTACTGCTAATTAATTTGTTGTCGATTAGGATCATGTGTCTGAGACAACTATGCCTTATGACAACTTTTGCATTATAAATTCCTATTTATAAATCCTATTTATAAAAAACAGAGACACATTGCAATCCATTGTGGATGAATTATCATTGCCTTTTAAATGTGATTGAAAAACAATTAGGAAAAGTAAAATTTTTTCTTTTTGACCAAGTGACAAGAATTGAATTTCACCACATGCAGGTTACCTTTTCTTACATTTTCTGTTTGTGACAAAGATACTTGCCTGGAATGTTAATTCACAGAGGATAAAGAAAAGAAAAAGAAGAAGCTGGCAGATTGGAACTCTATCTGCTATTGCACATTTGGAATGATGGAAACACAGCCTAAAGATATGAAGAAACAAACCATAGTGCAAGCTGTGTGGCAAAAACTGAATGCAAAAATCACAAATCTGTAAAGACTGTTATATAAGATTGTGGATTACCATATGATTAACTTTACTTACAGCACACACATACACATATACATATATATATATATATATGTAGTGCCCAGGTATATGCAAGGGTGGTGGACAAAATATTCTCTGTCCTGTAGTGTTTAAGGCTTGTAGTCATTTCTGTCACTACTTATCATGGTTATTGTCCCATCTGCATTGCAATGTTCTATGTGTCAATTTGTGAAAACTATAGAAGATCACTACCTACATAAATAATGGAAACATTTATGGATTGAAAAAAAAGAGACTAAAATGCTGCATTGGTTTTGTCTTTATTCATTACTGAGTTTCACATACCTGTTTTCCCAGAATTTAGTGTCTTTCACCACAGAGCACTCTCTGTGTTGTCAGTCTTGCAAGCAGCATGCAGTTTCAGAGACAAGGTTTGTTACGAGCTTATTTCCTTTCATTTCTTAAGTTCTTAAGAAAACCCAACAACTTTTCTATCTGTCAAACACTGCCATGCCATAAAAATTAGTCTGGTGGATGTGGGCACTAAAGTGCTTCAATTTTCTAGCACATATTTATCTCAAAATGATCCATTTGTGGTAAAAGAGAAAACCTGGCTTTGCAGAGGTTTGGAGGATTAAATGAAACATTTAAGAATAGAAAGTGAGGCTGCCCAAAGCATGCAGAGTACCCTTCTGGGCTATGCAGAAGCCTCCTCTTAATAGCAGACCTCTGGTTTTGGCATCAATTAGGAGGATAATTTAATAAAGAAAAGTGCTGTCATAACATTGTAAGACCAATATTTTTTGAACAGGTGTTGCTTTTGGAGAGTATTACACAGGACACAGTTTGATCTTCTTGACTACCAGTCTGAACAAAATGTTGTGGAAATAATTCATACTCTTGACCATCAGCTAACAGCCCTGAAGGGCACTAATTAGTAAATCTAAAGATTATAGTGAAAGGAGTTGGTGGCACATATTTCATCACAAAAGAGAGTTAAATTTGGCAGCTTTGAAGGGTAAAGGAAAAATAAGTGCTTTGTTTTTCAGGAATATTCAAATTGGAAAGTCTGTGGACTTTTGTTAAACCAAAATCCTGAGTGAGTGCATTCAAACTCTCTTAGCCAGATACAAAGCTTCCGTTTCCAGTTTTTACTGGCTTAATATGCAGCCAACTTGTCACCATGTCATAAAAGAGCCATGGTTACTTCTGTGCCATGCCACCCCTCTGAAGCTAAGCCACCAGAAATTGCTGAAGAGTCACTCGATTCATCTTCTCTGCAGCAGCCCTAATGGCACTTCTGGAGCAGGCAGACAGCATGAGTGACAGCAGCCCTGAAGCTACTTTAATGTGTTTCACAGACACAGGCTGGCATTTGTTACCTGAGGTTCAGGGATATGCTTCAGTGTCTTAATGCCTCTTCCTTCCAGTTCAAATTTGCTTTAAGCACTATTTTTCTATCCCAGAAAAACAAGGCCAAACTGCAAGCTATTAGTTACTGCCTGGAGTAGGAGCTAGCCACAGGCAGTGCAGAATGGAAACCTTGGACTAGGGATTATTTGCAACAATACTGTATTCAATTGATTTTTACACCAACAGGGTTTTTCTCTCCTCCATGTGTAACTAAACTTTTGCTGTATATATCTGCCAGTGCTACTGTTTTAATAATAAAGAGCCCTAGATGGATTTGAATACAAAATCTGAGATAATTCTATTCAAGGAAACTTGCATTTCTTGCAATGACAAAAAAAATAGATCTAAATACTTTTTAGGAATATCAGGTAACATCACCATCCCCAATCCATGCTATCAGATGATGGTGGAGAGAGATAAACATAACTTCTGCTGAATCCTCACAACAAACAGAGATAGAAACCAGCATCCAGAAGGTGACTGATTTCTTTAAGGTACTGTAATGGATCAATGTCATTGCTTCTGTTAGGTTTCTGGATCCCTGGTACCCAGGCCTAGAACTGAGAAACAGAGCCACATTGTAATCATTATCTTTTTTTCCCCAGCAAGATCAGAAGTGTTGAAGGACGATTTCTTGGTGTATTAAATGAGAACTAGAGGACAGCTACATCCTTTTACAGGGCTGAGGATCTTCACATGTCCTAGGATGGACACATTTGTAACATTTAATCTCCTCATCAAAGTCATAGCACTATCAAACCTCCTGTTTATTTGTTTATTCATTTTATATCTTTATTAAAAAACTGGGAGAGTAATATTTTTGGCCACTTACTTTTTACTTACATGTAAGTACTTGCATACTTACTATGACCACAAGATTCACGTGTTGCTATTTCCTCTCCTATTGCCTTTTATTTTGACAGGACACATCTGGCTGCTCATTTTTAAATTTTTCCTGGTGTTTTGGCAATTCTTCTCTGTCTTGTGTCGATACCTCTTTCTGCTGATACCTCACTGATCATGAGTCAGAATGGAGGGAGAGGCTCAGAGCAGGATCTCAAATGGAAGGTCTTAGACTCAGTGCAAGTGGCCAGTGTAGCATTTCTTAAGGATTCTTATGATACTGACTGAAATTACTTGGAAAGTGATTTCCATGGTTTTTTTTTTTTTTTTTTTGCAATGTAACTACATCTGCTGCACGCTCACAGAAGAAGGAAGCAGCTCAGGAGATAATGCTCATAGATTAGTGGAATGAGAAACTTGTTGCAAAGGCAGGTTTGCTGCTGATCCTGTTTGTCTCACTTGAATGAAAAGGAGGTGGGAAAACAATATCCTTCATCACAGCTACAACAGGTGGGCAAATCATACTCTAGGTTTGGGGGCTGTAATAAACTGGTCCCTAATCAAGTTTCACTATAATTCTTTCATCATTATTACCATACTTCTCAGTTTCTGTTTCTTCATTTTGCCTAATCCATCTTATTTTTGTATTTTCATCTAGTTCAGTCCCAGCTCCTCTTTCTGTTTTGCAGCCTTTCTCTTTGCCATTTAAATGACATGTCAAATGCAGCACTGCAGGAAAAATGAGGAGCCAAAATGGGAGAGAACTGCAGCTCTCCCCAGTCCGCAGCACTGTGCCACTCCTGGGGTTGGTGGCAGCGCCTACAGCACTGCTTTCTTCCACTTGCTTGTGACTCATGATTTCTTTTGCATAACCACAATAAGCAACTCCTACACAGAGCCATCAGTCAGTTCAGCAATGGCAGCAGAAAAAATTTCTTTATTTCTTAGGAAATATTACATTTTTGGGGAAAAAAAGGAAACCAAAACAACACAAAAACTCAATTACGTGACAAAGGCTTAATCATTCAGTGTTCTGCTTTCAAGGACTATTAAAATTCATTTTTCAGTGAAATTCTCTTGCATAGCCTATTGAGGAGTTTGCAAAAAAACTGATTTTAAGAAATTACTAAGAATTTATAGATTTTAGGGAGTCAAGTTAATTATAACCTGCTAATGGCAGATTTAGAAAGAATAAAAACGAATGTCACAACAGGTAAATAACTGACATCTCCTCTATGCCAAACCTTTTACTGTCTTCCCTAGCATACATAACTCGAACTACTTCAAATGAAATCCAAATAAATTCATAAAATAAAATTACTTGAGGAACTCTGAGAACTATAGATATAAATTACAAAGAAAATAGCACATGCCTTGCAGTCTAGCTTCAAAAAAGAGACAAACCACGATTGCTGGTTTGACTATTCATGTCTAGGTGTTTTGGTTTTCTGACTTTAGGACATATTTAAAAATGCAACTCTGTTGCATGAAGACCATGAACTCTAAGTGATCCAGCTATTGTCTTTTGGAATTGGAGGCACATTTTTTTTCACTCTTTACTGAAGTCTCATACATGGAAGCTAAGTTTGGATCACAGTTTTTTGAACACATTGCTGTATGCTTTTGAAATAAGCACAGTGCATAAAGCAGAACTTTATCATCAGGCATAGCTCAGAGACATGGGGCAAAGTTAGCATATTTCGTCCTTCAACCATCACTTCACTTCATTTAAAGAGTCAGTTAATGCACAGCGAAACTGACAAGCTTTTAAGAAATTGGAATTTCTCTTTTTTTTTTGCTATTTTGCTTTAGCTTCTAAGCAACTTCTTGTAGAGATGGGAGATTGCATGATAAAGCACCTAAAATACAGCACAGACAGCATGCATCACTCCACCTGACTATTTTTGGGAAAATAAAATCAATTTTCTTTTCTATTTCTTTTAATAATAATGAAATTCATTTATTCTCTGGACTGACTGAGATACCAAATGTTCCAGTTTAATTTACTTGATAATAAACTTTAGCAAGGCCACAGTATGTGTGCTCAAAGAGGAAATTAGCATGTCACTTACCGAACAAGATAATGTTCACTAGATGTGTGGGTATCTTTTATATTCTTCTCATTTCTTGGCTTTTTCACCTCTATTCTCAGCCCTTTATACCAAGAGAGAAACATGAATACTTATCCACAAACACACCTTTGTATCTCTCATTTCCCATATAAATCAACAACTTATTATAAGTGACAAGGACTGGCAATATTTTCATGATCCATGCCCTCAATTAACACCATTCCAGTGGCATGCGTGCTGGGATGGATTTTTCCCTGTGTTTCTGTTAGCAGGGTCCAGAGTCACAAACCTGGGAAGCAGAAAGCCACAGAATGCTTCTCCCAAAGCTTTCATTTGGCCTTTCAGTAACCCTCACCAAAATCTCTATTAGCATTTCATGCTGGTTACCTCTTGCAGCAGTATCATCTATGGGGCGGAAGGGAGTTTTTATGGCTGAGGTTTAGAAACCACTAAATCCAGGGGGAGAGGATTCCTGAGTTTGTTCTGTCAATGTTTTCAGTCTTAAAAAGTAGCTTTTCCAAAACACAGACTGCTGCTGCTGCTGCTGCTGCTTGGGCTCTCTGTGTAGGTATTCCCCATCCTGCCACTTAAACCAAAGGATCAAGGATCAGTTCAGTGCCTGCCTGCATTGCAGGAAGCCTCTAGTGGGCCAAAAGTTTTTCCCAATGTACTAGATGCAAAATTGAAGACCCAACTACCAAGGCACTGCCAAGTGCAACTACCTTTAAAACAATCATCTTCAAATGTTTTCCTAAAGAAGTCTTTTAAAAGGCTTTACTAGTTTCAAATATTTATAGTCCTGTGATTGTTTTCAAGTAGAGACCCGATTACTTTGGATGAAATTTGAATTATCTTATTTTCATTAATGCCCAGAAATAATTAGCAAAAGCATCCTTAGCATGTGACCTCACTTATGGAATGGTTTTCCTGGCTTGGTGATTGATATTTGAAACAGAAAAAAAACATTTTTCGTAATACAGTCTTAGCTGCAGAGGTCATGTGCTGATCCATGCAGATGAGGGAATGCAATTGTGTTCTTCCTTATTCCCAAGGACCTCTAAAACATTTTCAGGCTAAACTGGCAATTAATTTGTTGAACTGAAATTCATTAAATGCTCAAATTGCAAACATGCAGCTGAGTATTAACAGTATATGAATCATATTTTTCTATTTTATGCAACAAAATAAATTTCCAGTTGAACTCAGTAGGACGAGTCACACTGCCTAAGGGAGCAATTTCTTAACTCAGGGGACTGAGTCAGATTCCTTTATTATCATTATACCCCCAAGAGGGAAAACACAGAATGAAGTTGAGATAAAATGTTGATTAAAATGAGAGTTCTGGATTATTTAGTAGAGGAATAGTTGTGTATGTCCTCCTAATTCAGGTATCTAAGGGAAAAGCCAAAAACTGGTATGACTGCAAACAAATTACACAGTCAGCTGGGATAAATACCTCTGCACATATGAGCATGGCCTGGCATGAGATTTACACAGTCTCCTCCAAATTTTCAAGGAGCAGCAAGAGCTCACTGTATGCTGCCATGGTCATGGTGCTTTCACAGGCTCAGACCCTTCTGTCATGGCAAAACAATTCCAGGATACCCTGTCTTTTGCAGAGAAAACACACATTTCCCTGGATGGTTTTGCACAGTGGCACTGGGTGCCTTTTCTAAAAATGACAAGAGGAAAGGTCCAGGGATTTACAGGTCAGCCAGGCTCACCTCAGACCTTGGAAAAATCACACAGCCTGGGATGCATTAGTAAGCATGAGAAGAACAAAAACTAAACAGCAATCCCCAGATTTACCAGGGACAAATGATGTTCAGCAAACCTGGGTGCCTCCCACAACAAAGTGAGGTTTGTGGATGTAATGTATCTCAGCATTAGGAAAGCTTTTGACTCCATACTCTGCCAGCTGGCAGCTGAGGAATTGTGGTCTGGAAGGAATGATGTTTAGATGGACTAAAAATTAACAGTATCTCTTGGCTTAAAATTTACCAATGAGTATATCAGCATCTGCTTGGTGGCCAGCAGTGAGCAGAGCAGTCTAATGGTTGCTCTTTCTCACTGTTGGATGTCTTGATCAATGACCTAGGTGATAACCTCAGTTGTACCCCCTGCAAATTTATGAACTGTGCCAAATTAGAGGGGTTTACTTGCAAAATGAATGTCATAACTTGAATCCACAGAGATTTTGATAAACTAGAGAACTGGGAAAACAGAAACTTAATGATGTCCAAAAAGGAGACAAGCAAACTTCTGCTCTTGAAATAGTATAAGCTCCTATGTGATTAAAGAATTTGTAGTAATGCTGCTGAAAAGAAGATTATTGTTGGACTCAAGCTTGAATAATCTCTCTCCCTGTGAATAAGGTAAAATGAAGATCACCCTGTTGTTGAAAGGAGTTCCCTAAAAGAGATGAGGAAATTGATTTTCCCATCTGCCTGGAGCTTGGGAGGCTTCATGTGAAAAAGTGAATCAAATTTTGGACAACCTACTGGACCACAAAGAAATACTGAAAGATCCTTAGACTGCTGAAGAGTCTTAGGTTTGGTCTAAAAGCAGGCAACAACTACCTGAAGAGGAGGAAAAAAAAAAACAACTTAAGGACTTAAGAAAAAACTTTTCACTAAGAAGTAAACTTTTGCAGTGTAGCCCTGTCCTGTGCAGGTAAACTGAAATTTCCATCAATTTTTTAAGGTTTTCAAGATGCAGCTATGGCTGATCTGACCTAGTATTGGCAACAGTCTTGCCTTTTTGGGTGACCAGCCTCAAAAGTATTTTTTAAATCCTTTGATGAGCAGCTTTATGTTTACCTTCCATTATTCTATATTGCCTAGGGATTTCTGCATCTACACAAGGAATCCTGGCCACAGGATTTGAAGATTAATAGTTAATAGTCCATGGTTGCCTGGAAATCCTTAGCTCTGCCTCCTTTGCATGCAGAATGTATTTTTAGCAAGACCTGGCTCCTATGGTGAAAGCTTTATAAGCTGTCCATACAAATTTGTATGTAAATTAAGATCACACGGACAAGATAATTACAGAAACATCCTTTTATTTCAGAAGTTAAGCCTTTCAATTTAAGTATGGTGCAACTTTTCGTAGCAAACCCAGCATTTAGTATGGGGGGAGTTTGGACTGCCTGCCTCCAGAAAAGACAGCTTATCTGCTTGTAAGATGCTGATAAAGGAGAAGTCTGTTGTTCCAGGGGACAGTGGGACTTCTCCTGCACCCACACATAGAGAAGAAGTGAGGAATCTAGAAACTCCCCATGATGACTTTCTCATCATCTCACCACAGGGGTGGGGCTGGTACCAGCTGTAATCCCAGAGGGCTCTGTGGATTTTTCCCCACCCAGCAGATATGAAGGAGTGGGAGGGCTGACCCATACAAAATGAGACAGTGGCACTGGTGATATATTTTGAGTCCAGACATATTTCGGGATACAGTAGGTGATGCAACTGGTGCTAGAGATGCTGATCAAGCTAGTGAGCAATCCTCTGTAGAACATTTTTAGACGTTAGTTTTAACACACTGAAGAACCTTCCCAATCAAGACACATTACTGAAGGCAATTAATTATTATAAATAACTTTCATATCAGTCAAAATGGAATGAAATTTCACTGCTCAAGAATAAAATATATCCCTACCTAAGGATTTTCTACCTTCAAGTTCCAAAAGCCCCTGGGAAGGAAAACATCCTCAAACAAACAAACTGCAAAATTCCTTTCCTGATCCAGGTTGTAAATTGATAAAGGCAAACAACGCATGTGAAAAGGAAATGCCTTGCTGTCTGAAGGCTTTATTTTTAAGACGAGAATTTTCAGATTTTTGAAGTAGATGCAGGTGCTCCCTTTTTATGTCAATGCCAGAAAAATTGCAGAATTTGGCACAAAACCAACAGAAATACAGTCAAAGTGAAAATACATTTTAGTTATTGTTCTACCTTAAAAGCTATGTTTCTAAGCCACCACAAGAAGCTCAACTTACAGATTTGTTTGCTTTTCTTTCATTTGCTTTCACCCATTATGCTTTATTATTCTTGCTCCTAAGACCCATGTCTAAGAAGTAGGAAATTAATTGCCTCCATGTTGGCAGGTGCTCATGCAACTTGTTTCATATAATGCTTCTCAGTGTTGCAGAGACTATCTTAAAATTACATATTCAGGCTGCAAAATAAGCACAAATAAAATTGGAGGAAAGTAGCACTGATAATTTAGCTAGAGAATCTGTCAATCTATGTGTGCAAGCAGTAAAGGCAACAGGGAGAGGTGAGGGGTTTGAAAGGCCACGGGTATTATCCCATTGCATATCTTTCTCACTCTTTCTTTTCCTAGGCCCCTCCTCCCCACCTCTATCTCTAGATTGCTGTTCACGTTTCCTGTTCTCTTGCCCAGATCACATTCTCTGTTAATCACTTAACTTCTATCATGTAGCAGAGAATATTTGTCTGAACTACTGATACTTGTAGATGAAGTTATTTGCAACTGGCTGTTACCAGCTGGGAGTTTTGGGTTATGGCTCATCTAAAGGCACTTTTCCAGTGCCACTGGGTTGGGCTTACCCTGTGGGTGCAGGGCTGTGAATGGTGGTAGCTGCACTCCAAATCATTAGCCAAGGTGTGGGTAGAGGAACACAGACCTGTCCATCTCTTCCTCTGTCTGCTCTATGTACTCTTAATTCTTCCTTGACACTCAGTTTGCCCCATTTCCCTCTTCCCCTATTCCCTCATTTATCTGATGAACAGGTAAAGAGGTGAATTCACAGTACTCAGTTGAATCTCAGTGGTTCCCTTTACCTACCCTGCTGATCTTGAACACCGCAGATCATCCTCGGAATCTTGTGGAGCTGAGGAAAGTACAGGGCTGGTCTCATACTCTCCATCACTGTAATTCCAAACCCAAATCCTCAAAGATACATCCTGGAAGATGGCAAGCAGAGGCATCACTGTGATAACAGCCTTATGAGGGTTAATATCATGGTGTAACAGTCACCGATTATTTATACCTATTCAATCTATACTATTTGAGAACTAGTCTGAACTTTAAAATTTCCATGCCTTAAAGCATTTGCCTTAAATAGATATGTCATTTCCCCAAGTAATGGGCAAGCTGAGGCTTGCTTGTTATATCCCACTCTCTTCAGTGAATCCTACAGCACGAATTACAAATCTTCACTTTCTTTTATCCTGAACAAAGCAGTTGCAATGCCATTTATAGAGCGAGGCTCTGAATAGAACTATGGCTTATAGCTAATATGTTCTCAACACCCCACACAATTGTGTCAGACTCCTCAGAGATGAAAGTTCCATTTTCTGATGCTTTTTGGAAGAGCTGGGTCACGTTTTTTCTTTTAATGTAAAAAATTACAAGCCTAATTTCACTACTAGTTACTCTAACCATGAAATTTCTATATACAACCATATTGTTCTGGAAATTGCATGAGTATCCTCTGCTAGCTCATTGTCCAAATTGTCATAATACCAGTCAGAATGGCTGAAATCCTAATTTGGTCCTTTCTGAGGAAAATATGTAGGGTGACATAATGTACATATAGTCCTTCCCAAGCATACATTTTGTAAACTTGTTGACAGCTCACTGGCCTGTGTAGAGCCCAAACAGTTCTGCTGGGCAAAGTTCTAGCTCTCCTCTATAATTTCCATTAACAGCTGGACTCTCTGCCCTTTCCTACCTTATAAGTAAAAGAGCTTAGGAAAATCTGGCAGGTTCCTTGACATGCAGCGAGGTTTCATTGCAGTTTAAAAATCCCTACTGGGGAATGAATTTTCTGATCATCCAAACTCATGCAAGTCAGGGAGTCTATTATATTAATGGCACATTTCATTGCTTTAAAATTCAAAAATGACAATCTATGACACCAGTTAGGAATAATGGAGAGGGAATAAGCCCAATAGCCAAGGCAATGAATGACACACTGCTCTGCACAGAGCTGGTTTCAATCCTTGAGTACTGCACCTTTCTATGTCTAAATGTACTGCCACAATGGAAAATTTACTGCATTAGAAGGAAAAGACTTTTTCTGGTCCATAACTGTCAGTATTTGCCCAATAAAAGAAATTTGACATTTTGGGGGCATCTACTTAGTGTTATTTTGTCACTGTTGTGCCACTGGAGAATTTGGGCAAATCCTCCAGGAACCAGAAAGAAATGATTTGGAGGAGTTCCCAAGGAGAAAAGGGATGAATGTCATTATTATGAGACCTCTCCTCTCTCTAAACAAATGCCCTCAAGAGCAGTGATTATGTTGTTCAGTAAGGTAAACTACATCTGAAAGAGATGAAACTATGGTCATAACGACTGTAATAAATCCATAAATACCATCTGAAATGATTCATAGAAACTGCAATAATTTATGTATTATCTAAATTGTATAAACATATAGCAGTACCAAAAAAAAAAACCCAAAACAAAACAAACCCTCAAATCTAAATTAAAAAATATATACAGAAAAATCCATAAACTATCAGTGATTTTCACCGCACCAGAAACTATGAGGAATCTGATGATACAATCTTAATTAATTTTGTTTGATTTTATGAACTCTATTTATTACTATGACCTCTGCTTTGCTTTAAAACTTTCTTTTTTATGGTAGAAAAAGGCAGTATCTTTGAATCTTAAACAGGAACATCAAAGACTGTCATCAAAGAGACAGGCTCTTCAAGAAGAACAAAAAGAGACGAATCACCAACCACATCAGAAGGCTGAGCTGAGCAAGTGAGGGACTGGAAAGACATGTTCTCCCTAAGGATGCTGAAAGGTATCCCAGTAATGGTGATGATACAAGAGGGAGGAATTTGCTGTCAGATACTGTTTTTTGTACACATCTGTTAATCTCCTCAGTTGTCTACGAGCAAAGCTACTGCAAATTTAAGAAGGGCTTTAGCAAAGCAGACTGGTCTATGCCTTTTATTTGGTCAAAGAAATAAACCAAGCATCCTACTTCAGCTACTTCTGAGTAGTGCATGCAAGGGATTTGCAGTTATCCTGCAGTAGTGTCAGGTCCACCACTGGTATCTAGAATCTGGGAAGTGGCCTGTAGCCTTCCAGTTGGGGGTCATTGGAAAGCAGCATCATTGTTCCCATGGAAGGTGTTCCCAGCGTGCCAGAACTTTGTGTGGTGTGTATGCTTCTACTCCCACCATATGGCATTCACAGTGTCCCAGTTGTCAACAACAAAACTCATATTCCATACCCATAGAATTTGTTTTCAGAGCTCTTTTTTTTCCCTGTCAAAACAAGAAAATTATACTTTGCTTTCTATCAAAACGTGAAGCACTTCATATGCCAGCAGATGACTATCACTTTCAATCTTTATTGGACTGGGCTCAATTGTGACCAACAATACAGTTCAGAAAAGGCTCCAAAATCTTGCACCCATTCCAACTGATCTCCCACTCCCTTGATCTTTCTATTTCAGCTTCTCCCTTTCTTTCTAATAGATATAGATTACTTCTCTCCCCCTAGATAACTGCCCAGATTTAATAAAAGCCATTCATTGTGACATAAGCAAAAAAATGCCCAAACCAGATAAAAACTGACAGAAACATTCACTATTGCTTCTGTCATTTCCTAGAATTTGAGTTCATATCTTAGCTGTCTTACCAAGCTTTGAGCAAAGCCTTACTTATGCAAGTTTGAGGGGGAGAAAAAACCCTTAAAATCTAAGGGATGAATTTCTACTGAGCTGTATCAAGAGCTGTCATTTCATAAAGTTTTGTTATACTAATGTTCATTTCCCCACTTCTTGAATCTTGCCTACCTTTTTGCATCCTTTCTCTCCACTGCCTACCTCTGTCATCATGCTCCTCATTCTTTATTGCCACTGAACACAAGATGGCTTATTTTTCATTCCTTAATCCCTCCTTTTCCAAGTAGCTCTTCACTCTCTTGTTTTCTTTCCCTTACAGATTTTCTGTTTCAAATTAATTGTTCCCAGTTCTAGCTCTCACTATTGTCCTCTGCTCTGTCTTCTCTTCTGTACAGCTCCTATCTCCAGTTCCTCACTTACCTGTGCTTTGGTCCAACCTCTTCCCATTGAAGAGAAAAAAAGGTATTTTCTAGTAAAACTTAGAAGGGCCAGCAGATTAAAGTTGTTCCTTGGACAAGGAGACAGGCTGTCAAGTCCAGGCCATTTGCTGAAACATGTCAGAATTTTGCTATCAGATTTATAAATTACTACTTACAGGAACATAAACATGTGTCATTTTGGCTATCTGTAATTGATTTTTATAAAAAAAAGCAAGATACTCAATCTTTGAAAACGATAGTCCATGAGGTGGCAGTGGTGGTGACTGAGATAATCCTGGAGTGAGTGTTAGATCCAGCTGTACAGGGGCCTCCTGAGCTCAGGGAAACCTGAGCATCACCCCTGAGCCTTGTCAGGACCTGGGACCTGGAAACCCTTGTCAGATAACACAGGAGATATAAACAGCTCTAGGGAGCTTTTTATACAGTTTATATGTGTAGTAAAGGCCCTGCTAGAGGAAAAAAAATACTAAAAAGAATAAAAATATGGACTAATTATTATTGGAAGTGAGAAACCAATAACAAATAGAGAATAGGATACAACAGAGTCTCTCATTCAAACAACTTACATTTTAATGTGGAAAGAATATTCTTCTGTTAGTAATATCAATCCTGGAAGCACCTTAAACTTTCAAAAACAAATAAATGATGCACCTGAGCAGAAAATATCCACTATTTTGAACCATTCAAGTTATTTAATGTTATAGGCAGTTAGTAAGAACATTTCACAGTAATGTGTGCAGGGTCTTCTCAGTCCTATAAGTGCATCACTTACCATGGTAATGATTGCCCAGTATAGCAGTGAGTTGAATATAGTCCTTGCAAATTTAGTACATTTTAAATGTGTTTCCTGAAAGCACAAGTCCTTGGTGGTTGTAGGCTGTACATCTCACCCTCTGTGTTCTCATCATGTCAAATCCTTCAAGTGAAGTGACATTACACTCAGTCTGCACTAAACAGTGCTGGTGATTCACTAGACTGCAGTCTTCCTTTTAAGTCTGTACTGAGTCAATACTCTGAGAGGGGCTTATTAAAGAGCACCCTGATGTTGCAGGTCTAATCCTTTGATGGGGCCTCTTGTTGGGATGTGCCCTCTTTTTGATCATGTAACACTCACAGTAATTTTTCTGAAAGTCACAGTTTACTTCTTAACCTGGATATTTTAGATAAATTCCAGCTCAGGAACAGCATGCTGAAACCTCAAATCCCTTGATAATTTTCAGTGATAGAAACCAAGTTACTGCTTGAACTGTTTATTATTGATGAAGACTTTAACTAAGTGGTGGTTCTCTGCACCAAAGGTAATCACCTCTGGTAATTCCATCCTTAACTGAGTACTCATTACGCAGCTATTCTCTGCATCTTAGCGGTGTTATGAAAAATAATAATTTCAGTCATTGTTAAGGCACTGCAGACTTTTATGCAGGAGCTGCCACATAAGGGTTAAGTACTGTGTTGCTTGCAAGGTTATCGTTATATTGATTTTTTTTTCAGTAGTATCCAGCTATCTCCACACATGTTTAAAAATACAGTTCACAGGCAGATAGGAAGCAATTTTTTCCATAGGCTTGGAAAACAGGGTATTAAAATATTTTGATTTAAAAACCTGGCATACAAATTCATAATCACTTGACTATCTAGGCAAAAGAATTAAAATAAGCTTGTTATTTTTTCTATTTTGTATGAAATAAATACTATCTATATATCATATTTAGAAAACAAATATGCAAAATGTCTTTTGGGAAAAAAAGAAAAAAGAAAACAGAGCTTTCTAGAATCTTTAAAGGAGAACAGTCTTCCTGAATGGGAATGAGTCATCTATAATCACACACCACATCTAAGCAGTTCTTAGTCAGGTGCATAGGTTTAATTTCCTGCTGTATTATTAATTCTGTCAAATAAAGGGGTGGGGGGAGGGAAAGGAAAGTTGTTTGAGGCATGAGAATTTTTTGCTATCCTGCCTTCCCTCCCCCTTCTCTAAAACTGTCATTTGGATGTTCATATTTTGGTCTGTTACAGTGCCAAACACTGAGAAGCAGCAAAAGTATTTTTACAGTATTTTTCTTTTCCTCTGCTGAAATTCCAACACAATTATTATTATTTTTTTTTAACATTGTCCTAAAAAGCAATAGAACAAGTAATTTGTCAGGGATCCAGTGCTATAAGTCTGCTAGGATCTCTGGCCATTTTAAACCTCTGAACCAGAGTACAGGGAATAAGTGTAAACAAGTGTGTCACTGTGCAGTGTGACGCTTTGCCAGCTGTTAGGAAGGCATGGTGGAGACAAAAGTTTGGAGGGACTCTGGTTAAAGCCATTCCAAAAACCAACCAGGAAAAAGTGAGGAAAGGTGAGTTGTCTCCTTTCCTCATGCTGAAGTAAAATTTGTATGTTAATAAGTGTTATGTGCCTCAGAACTTTTGTATCTTTTACTCAGGAATAACAACCTTTCTAGAAAAAAGGAATAAAATCAGGTATTGGTGCTGCAAATATAGCTTCCTTTGATCCTGATAAGATTTAGAATTTTTTAAAATGTCAGAAATAATTGACTGAATGAAGAGTTGATCTTTCAGTCATTCAGACCTGTATCATGACTGGAGTTTTCCATATTCCCTGTCTGAACATCAAGGAGTCAGATTCTAGCTGCTGGGGCAGCCCTGAAGAGAGAATATTTTCTGTGTAACAACCTTTTCAATAACTTCAATTATGACCTATAAATAGAGGTATTTCTGAATTGCTCCATGTTCTTTGCCCTTAATTTAAATTTTATAGCTCCAAAAGTGATGGCTAGAATCTGGATCTGTCTCTCACAATGCACAAATGAAAAAACACTCAGCAACCTGCATGGATTTAAATAATTTCTAAATACTCCCAAGGCATCCATCTTCCCTCTACATACCTGAAAAGGCGCTTCTCAGAAAATTAGGGTGTCTAATCCTCTAGTAAGTGCTAAGTAGGCTGCTATTTTTCAAGCAGAAAGAGCTATTCTTTTCCCTCCCCCACATTGCCCTCCAAGCAAAATGGAGACTCTATTTGAAGTCTCTATAAAAGAACACACAGGGAAAGAAAAAATAAAAATCAATATGAGCCCCTTTGGTAGCTGAAATTAGATGCTTCATAATGTTGTGCCAATCTCCCTGACCATCATGTGCTTTACCTTCAATGCCTTCTCACTTCTTTTTGTATATTACCTGTGGAAATAAAAATACAGTCTTAGGGTGTTTGTTTGGTTTGGGGGGTTGCTTGTGTCAATTTTTCAAATGGCATAGGATGTTTTTTATTAATTATTAAGAAAAATGTCACATCCCTTTGTAATGAACTGCTCCCACAATAGATGTTTCAAGTTCAGTTAGGTAGTCAGGGGGCATGTTTTGGTTATATCCTAAACAAACAAAATCAATAGCTTTTATGAAAGCTCACTGCTAAGACAGACACACAGAGCAGGCAGAAATAGCATGAGTGATATGCTGCTCTGAGACTGGCTGAAAGTGATTTTGAGATATTAGCATTTTGTTGATGAAATCCCTCCAAAAGGTGTCCTGAATTTGCAGTGGCTGCCACAAAGTACTTTTGGATGGTCAGCTGGAAAGAACAATATCAAGACCAACTAAAGATGCATTTCTTTACTGTAAGAGTAGTCACACACTGTAACAGGCTTCCTAGAGAGGTGGTTGATGCCCCAAACCTATCAATATTTAGGAGGCATTTGAGCAATGTCCTTAAAACCATGCTTTAACTGTTGGTAAGCCTGATGTCAGGCAGCTGGACTAGTTGTAGGTCCCTTCCAGCTGAAATAGTAGTTCTGTTTGATTCAATTCCATTTGATTCAATTCAATTCTATTTCTTAGAATATACTGTTTAAAACATTCTATCTAGTGGTTCTTCAGAGATGCAAGCAAACTTTTTTTTTTGTGATACCCATCAAAAGGCAACTTTGTTGAACACTCTTATGGGAGAAGTGTGTTTTAGTGGTTATCCATGCCCTTTATTGACCTTCACAACCTTGATTAAGTCAAGAGGCCGAGTACTCCATCTTGTTCAAAATGCTGCCTGACTGAAGCAGCATGAAGCAGCAGGAGAAACACATTGAGGAACACCCCAAGGCTTTTCTGCTAGTTTGGGGAAAACAGCAGGGAAATCCTGTTCAGCTCTTCATTAGGAGAGCAGCTTCTGCAGAACAAGGCAGGGGGAAATGGTTAAAACTGGGCATTCTCTCCACTCCACTCCACTATTAATATGCAAAAGATTATTTTCAAAGTGAAAAAAAATTTAACTGTTTTATGTGCAGAAACACCTGGTCAATGGATTAAATTCCTTTCTATTTTCTCTTGTCTTAAAGATGAGAATATTACCAGCTTGAGTAAAGATGTGTGTAGTGGTTCTGCTTACTAGGGATAATAAAAAAAACCCTATAGAGTAGTTGATGCTAGTATGTTAGCATTCTTATTTATTAAACTCAGCACATTAAACTGTTTAACAACATCTAAGTTTATTAACTGGTGGTATCTACAGCAATGCAAGCTAAATTTCTATCCCTGTATTTCAATCAATTAATGGGTGATGGTGTTCTAAACTGCAGTCAGGACAACAGGTGTACTCCCTGCATAGCCTGTACCCCTGCCAAGGGTTACAAAATGTTGAATTCTGCATCTGTGACCTTTATGTAATGAAGAAGGTCATTTTAATGCTAGGACAGCTGCACCAAGCCATATGGTGAGCTAGAAATGGTGTGATCACCACTCAAAATATGTTGCAAAGATATTATTCTGGTGCTGCATGCCCTCTGGTATCCTCAGGCAGAGTCTTATTTATCACAGAGTACAAGCATAATCATTCGAAGAAAAATGATCTGGAGTACTTAAAAAGATATTAAGTACTTAAATAGAAATATTCACTGCTGGATCTGAAGATCATCTCATGGACATTGCTCTTACATGCCCTCGCCTTTGGCTTGGGACGCACACTGCATTTGCTGCAATCCATCATAGGACCAGTGAAGCCAGGAGCTCTCACAAGTAATGAATTAATGAGGCTAATTAGAGAACTGTGGGTTATTTCTGCTTCTGTTTATATGGTGTCATGATTGGAGCCCACAGTCCAGCCCAGATGCCAGTCAACTGGATGAGAAGACCCAAAGTGGTGAGCACATAGAATAGGAATGTTCCTTCAAATGGTTGCTGTCCAGCACACAGATCATTGCTCAGATTGGAAGGAACTGGCTCAATTTTTAGATTTCTCCATGAATGTCTCTCTTTGTACAACTTAGTGATGCAAGAAGACCCCACTATGTGGATGGAGCTAGTGTTTAGGAGAAATGAGTGTTGGAAAATGTATTCAAATCCCAAATAAATAATGCTTGTGTAAGAATACAGTACAAAATAGCCAGGAGAGCCAGGCTGCTTGCTCTAAAAAGCTGCCCTACTATTGTTAAGAGTATTAAGATTAGAATCAGGATGTGCTGAACACAAGTGAAACACCTGTGATAAATGCTCTGAAAATAACTCAGCAGTACAGAGCTCTTACTGGGTTGCAAATTACTTGATTAAAGCTGGAAAAGCCAAGGTTGTTTTTATTTTTCATTATCAAAACCATGACAATTTTTCTTCCAGCAAACAATGCTTTAGTGTTGAGTTTTAATGGGATTCTTATCTTTCAGATGCAGAATATAACATTTTAGAGATTGTCTTTTCTTTTTCCTAATGTTACATTTGAAAAGCTTGATGAACAGATAAAAGGAAAAGAAAATATTAGTGTATCACATAAACAAAGAAAGACCATGTCCAAGAGAATTCCTTGATTTTAGGAAAATTGCCCTTTCTTGTTATATATAAAAAAAAGCTTTGGATTGATCTGCAGTTTTTTCAGATTAAGAGATTGATAGCTTTGTCTCAGTAAGGTAATTTAAAATCAGCTCTGAAATAGGCCAGGAAAACTATCACATCTTACTTTTTTTGAAAGAATCAGCTCTAATGAAGGAGATTACAAAACAGGGATGTGTGGTTATGATGGGTGTCTTCCTTTTCCCAAAAAACTACCTGGAAGGTAATTTAATAATTAAAAGAAATTTGGACTTCATGCACAAAAATATTACTTTCAACATCATAATGAAAGATCAATAATTGAATGTTTTTAGAGGAATAATTTATAAACAAAGTTAACTGACTATCAAAACTTCTATTCTACTACTAAGATTCCTACTGAGCTCTCCAAAGCTTTACCTCTTAACTAGGGACAGGCTTTTGTCCTAAGATATTGCACATCTGGGGGCAATAACTGCATTTGCAGTCTTTCTGCCTGTGCACTCCCCAGGCAGGCAGGGCTCAAAAATGCATTATAGCAGCTCTGAGGAAGGAAGGAAGGAAGGAAGGAAGGAAGGAAGGAAGGAAGGAAG